>VXBU01005400.1:103562-178604 GCA_013400315.1 Bombycilla garrulus
TGCGCGGGGCCGGTTTGTAGCAGTGCTGCCCCTCCCTGAAATAGAGCCCGGCGAGGGCGGGCGGGCAGAGGCAGCCGCAAAGCAGCAGCAGGAGGGGAGTGAGGGGCTGCAGCAGCGCGGCCATGCTGGGACAGCGGCAGCGCCCGGGACGCGGCCGGCGCCGGGGTTTAAGGGCGGCGGGAGAGGCGGAGGGACGGGCGGGGAGGGGCCGGGCTCACCTGCGGCGGGCGGGGACAGAGGGACAGAGGGACAGAGGGACAGACAGCCTGGAGGGACAGCCCAGGGGACAGGGGGACAGCCCGCGGGGACTGGGGTACAGCCCGCGCGAATAGAGGGACGAAGGGATTGCCCCGGGGACAGAGGGACACCCCGCAGTGCCCCCCTTGGGTGTCTGATGGATCTCCTGGGGACGAGGAACAAATTGAGACCCCGCCTTCGCAGCCCCCAGGGACATTTCCAGCTCACACGCTCAAAAATTTGGTCACATGGGTTGTGACAAGAGGACTTGTATCTGGGACAGGTCCTGTTACAGGTTTCTTCACCTTTGGCCTAACACCTCAGCATTTTGCTAGACTGTGACCAGTGACTGTGACGGGTTTTTTTTTTTGGTTGGTTGTGTTTTTTTCTAGTCCCGAGTTCTGTATTTCTCAAGACCTTTAATGTTACAATTAGCAAAGGAACAGAGGCCTGTGTCCATTTTCTAGGCTGCTCCTTAGGGTTCAGACATCCGAAGATTCCTTACTATTTGTTAGAAGATTTAGTCAATAGTAAAAATAGTTTTCTAATTTTCCTACAGAAGCTTCTAGTGACTGTGTGAATGGATTACCATTCTCTTTACCATATATTAGCTAGAAGCTTTCATGTTTGATAAACAGGTTTAGTAAACCACAGGCAGTTCTCCCCTCCCAGCTTCTCTTCCTTGGCTTTCAGCACTTTTTGTAGAGGGCCTGAGGTTTATTAGCTCCACACTATGAACAGAGAAACAGGCACAGAGAACCAATGCACCAAGAGGAACAGCAGAGCAAGAATGGAACCTGTGAGTTGAATGCAGTGGTTTTTGGTATCATTCTTAAGGGTGATTCAGCTAGCCCAGCCAGTTAAAACTTGCACCAGCTCGTTTGGTAGCCATTCGCAGATCTCTCTAAAATCATCTGGTGGCCTGTAGCCAGGCTTATCTCAAACTAAATAGGCTTTCCCCTCAACAATCTTCTCTGCTACTCTGAAAAGCCAGTTCCTCCCAAGCAAGCTCTAAAAAAGAGTATCCCAGAATGCCCCCTTGCACATGCCTACTTATTGGGAGGAGTGTTAAAAAGAAAAAAATAAACAAGAAAACAAAAACAACAACAAAAAGCCCAGCAACCACAAAAGCCTGGCGTCTTTGTGGTCTCAGCTCGAGCCCACACCAGGGCTGTGGTATCTGGGGCCTGCTCTGGGGCCACTGGAAGCAGTGGGCAGCCTGATAATAGGCACTGTGGGACAGCTGGAAATGCTGTGCCCAGTGCCAGGCTGCTCCTAATCTCCCCAGTGCCAAAAGTGCCTCTGAGCCGGCCCATCCAGCACAGCCCCTCTCCCCAGAGCCGCTCTCTGCTAATCTGCAGCTGCACATGTGCCCTGCTGTGCCTGGGAAGTGCCTGGGGCTGTTAACAGGCCTGGGGCTTCTCAGGGCTCAGCAGGGACAGGCCTGCAACTGAATCCACGCACAAACAGGCTCCTCCTAGGCCTGGCTTGGGATAAAGTCGGATTTAGAGGTTCACAGAAATGCAGATGGGGAGGAGAGGGAAAATAGCCCCAAACCCACATCTGCTTCACAAAGCATCTCAGCTACCTGGTGTCATGTGCCAGAATTTTGAAGACTCTATAAGGAAGTGCTTCAGAGGAGGCACATGATTCTAGGGAGCTATTTTCAGCCAGAGGAAAAACCTCTATTGAGTGATTGCTGTTTTTTTTTTTCACTTCCCTTTCCCCCCTTTCCTTGTGAGATTGCTCAGTGAATATATTTATTGCTGAAAATATTTTGTCAACTTTTCAGACAGTGACTTAGCACCTTCAGCCTCTTCCAAGGCTGTGTCTATTGTGAATACATTGCATATTTTAAACTGTATTTATTTAGTATTTATTATTGACATTGTGTCAAGGCAGCTCTCAGAATGCAGCAGTTGAATATACAACTCAGATCTGCATTACTGCTCTTGGCTAAAGATGGCTGGAGAAAACAAGCATGAAATGTGCACAAATAAACTGAGATTTGCTTTTAAAGTAAATGTCCAAATAACCTTTTCAGAATTTTCTTAGGGAATTGTAGAAGATATCCAAAGCCATTGTGGGAAGTATTGACAATGTGGCAAAGGAACAGAATGTTCTGCATGTCTTGCTGGGTAAACTGAATGGCTCAGAGAATACTTATCTTTTGGAAAATGATAACATGATTGTGTTTTAAGGAAACAAAACTAATCTACCTGAGTTTAAAGTCTTCCTTTTATTGCTCTCTACTCAGTGTGCTCATGGCATGGCAGAAGATGACAGAGATGCTCTCTACTTTTTTACAATGTACTTCTGGTGCTGAACTCTGTTAGGAGCAGTTTTCTGTTCCTTCATTGGCTGGTGGGAGAAGTGAAAGTCATCAAGTGGAGGGGAAGCCTGGAATAAGCTGATTTTTCTTCTGGAACCATATGGAAGCTCAGAAACCCCTTATCTCTGGCAGCCCATAGAGTAGTTATGTTCAGTGAGTCAAGCCCTTCCACTGTCCATTTTATGCTAAATATTTTAAGGCGCTTTCCTAATTATAGTTCCTTTCCCCATCCTTAAAAAGAACACTTACAGTGTTCACAAAGGCAGTGACAGTCATTTGACATGTAATGAAACTGCTCTGGAGAAGTCATTTTAACCTGGGTTTCTGCTGCGTAGTGATACTGGTTCTGGTTATCAGCAGCCAAACATGACTGTGCTGTGTTTTGTTCTGCCTCACATGCTTTCCTTTAGCACAGTGAGACATTTCACTCAGTGAATGTTACAGTTCACTTCAGAGAGCTTCAGTGAAACGGGGTTTTCACCTCATTTTCCTGGCAAGTTCCGTAGTACATCTGAGATATAAGAAATTAAGAAATATTAGAAATTCTGTATTTCTTAATGTCAGGAAATTAAGAGAGAGAGGGAGAGAGAGAGAGAATCTGTGCAAGTTAGTCACAAATTAATTCAAGTTTTGGATTATTGTAATTATTTAAGGACCATGCATCACTGAGAATACAGTGTTATTTTTATGTATTTTTTGTTACTGCTCCTGTTCCACTCCTTCATGCAGTCGAGCATCAGAAACGATGCTTGTTAGTGAACTGGAGTTTGCCTTGCAATGCACTGAATGTTGTGATTATAGGAGGCTCCTGCTCACAAGTTATTACCATTTTTACTATGGGTGTTGTCCTCTCTGACTCATATGATGCTAAAATTTAAATTATGTGACAGAAGCACATGTGCTTAATAAATTAAGATCACTCACTTTGGGCTATAATCTCTACATATGCACATAAATTTGTGTATATATGATGTCTGATATAAAATAACAAAACACAAACAGAATATGCACATATATTCATGCACCACGCTGCTGCACAGAGAACTGGGAAGGGCTGCATGTGACAGTGCTGCTTTCCAAGCACTCAGGGGTGCACCTGTGCTGCTGCACCTGTACGCAGGCAGTGAAGAGCCATTGGCTGCTGGTGCAGTGCCTGGGGCTGGCTACTCCCCTGGCTGGCTGAGTGACAGTCGCTGGGGTATAAAAGGGCCCCTGGGGCTGCTGTGCTGGGTGCAGCTGATAGAGCAGCAGGCACAGGGCTCGTTCTGGGGAGCTGGAGAGCCTGGGCGAGGCTGTAGCCACCGACAGGTCTGAGCCACACAAAATGCGTGAAATCGTGCACCTGCAGATTGGCCAGTGTGGGAACCAAATTGGATCCAAGGTAAGGTCTCCTTCTGACACCGATCTTTAGTAGGAGAACAGAGGCAGCAGCTCACTCATCATCAATGGATGGGGACTTTTGGGGGGACAGTGACCTCGTAACTCAGTGGTGGGAAGCCTGGCATGTTAGCAGGGAACTTGAGTACTTTGGTGTGAAAGGCAAAAGCTGGATTTGCTCCTCATGCAAATTTTAATGTTCATTTGCAATAACCATGGCCCAGTGATTACAGGTGCACCAGAGCATTCCTGCTGAGACTCCTGTTCCCAGGGAACTCACATACTCTGCAAGATACTGGGATAAGTGACAGAGCCAGTAATTCCAGGGCTGTGGAGTTGTGTTGATGGTACTTTAGTTCAGCTGTGCAACAGCAGCTCTGCCACATTTTATTCTTAAATATCACAGAATCGTACAATGGTTTGGGTTGGAAGGGGTCTTAAAGATCATATGGGATCATATTAATCAACAGCATAACCTGTGTTAGAGTGTAGAATAAAAAAAAGTGTCACTGGCCTCCTGTGAGAGACAGATATAATTTGGAGTAGTTTTGTACTCACTTGTAGTATTTGTGTAGCTCAAACACTGGTATGCTGTGACATAGGGAGCCGTCACCATTGCTGACTTTCTGGGCTACAAGTAAAAAAAAAAAACAACCCTCAATTATTATGCTGTGTGATGTCCATCTTTCTATTTTTTTGGTTGATAAGTAGAAGTTGTCCAAAGATTCTCTATTTTGGGCTGGGAGGTCTTTTAAGACACGGCATAGCTGGGGGATTGTTCTGTTGTGTTCTTACTCCTTTCTCCCTCACCCAACCTTGATTCCTTTTAATGGAATATGAAGCATGGAACAAGCACCTGTTGGCAGTGGTGTGTTTGTACACTCAAAATGGGACTGGGTGCTAACCCAGGAGACCTTTAATATTAGAATAGCCTGGTCATTACAGCGGGTGGGTGTGCCTGCATGATCACTGCTGTGGCTGCTGCCCAGATAAGAGTGCAGCACAAGAGAACATCCATGTGAGTGTCAAGATAGGACGTTTAGGACCAGCAGCTGTTTGTGGAAAGCCTTGCTCATGTACAAATTTGCCTGTGCCGGCTTTGTTGTGCCATGATCTCACTTGAGCATTACAGGACTCAAGGCAACTCTCCTTAATCCGTGCCCTCACAACCTTTCTGTTAAGCTCATACCAAGTAGTAACTGTTACTTAAACTTTTCATCCAACAATTATTTTCTTTTACTATAAAGAGAACAAATTGAGGGCGTCCGCCTATTAGTGCAGGAGTCATAGCTAAGCAGCATAAATGGTCTGCTAAATTTTCCCTCAGATTTATTTGGGAGGGGTAGAAAAGGATCCCCGTTCTGATCTGGTAAGTAAATGGCAAAGCATCCCCTGCTTCAGGCACAGTTCCCAGAGCTGCTGCTAAACATGTGCTGAAAATAAATAAATCATTCTCAGTGTATTGTACCTGTTTCCTTTTGCAGTTCTGGGAGGTGCTTGGTGAGGAACATGGGATTGACATCACTGGGAACTACCGTGGGGATTCACCACTGCAGCTGGAGCGAATTAACGTGTACTTCAATGAGGCTTATTGTAAGTGCTCAGCAGAGCCAACAGAGAGGGAAAATAAATAATTAAAAAACCCACAAAAAGCCTAAACCACTCTAGGTGGATTGGACTTTCCAGAGTGGATTGTAAGCCTGTTTCTTGGACCACCAGCAGTAATTATCTGTATTCATTTTGTTTTGCTCCAGCCCATAAATACGTACCTCGTTCCATCCTGGTGGACCTGGAGCCTGGGACGATGGACAGTGTCCGCTCCAGCAGAATCGGGCCCCTCTTTCGACCTGACAACTTTATCCACGGTATGAACAGCACGCTGCCAGCAAACTGACTGCAGGCAACTGTCTCAAAAGGGCCTTGGAAGTCCTTTAAAAATTCTCCTGTTAACTTTGTGGCTGTTCTTTCACAGGTAATTCAGGCGCTGGCAACAACTGGGCCAAGGGCCATTACACAGAAGGGGCTGAACTGATTGAAAACGTCATGGACGTGGTCAGGAATGAGTGCGAGAGCTGTGACTGCCTTCAGGGATTCCAGCTCATCCATTCCCTCGGCGGTGGCACGGGCTCAGGCATGGGGACGCTCCTCATCAACAAGATCAGAGAGGAATATCCCGACAGGATCATGAACACCTTCAGCGTGATGCCCTCCCCCAAGGTATCTGACACGGTGGTGGAGCCGTACAACGCCATCCTCTCCATCCACCAGCTGATAGAGAACACAGACGAAACCTTCTGCATCGACAACGAGGCTCTGTATGATATATGCTTCAGGACATTAAAGCTCACCAATCCCACCTACGGGGACCTCAACCACTTGGTGTCCCTAACGATGAGCGGCGTCACCACCTCGCTGCGCTTCCCCGGGCAGCTGAACGCGGATCTGCGCAAGCTGGCCGTGAACATGGTGCCCTTTCCTCGGCTGCACTTCTTCATGCCCGGCTTTGCCCCGCTGACCTCTCGGGGCAGCCAGCAGTACCGGGCCCTGACGGTGCCAGAGCTCACCCAGCAGATGTTCGATGCCCGGAACATGATGGCAGCCTGCGACCCCCGCCGCGGGCGCTACCTCACCGTCGCCTGCATCTTCAGGGGCAGAATGTCCACCAGGGAAGTGGACGAGCAGCTGCTGTCCATCCAGACCAAGAACAGCTCCTACTTCGTGGAGTGGATCCCTAACAACGTGAAGGTGGCCGTGTGTGACATCCCGCCGCGAGGGCTGAAGATGGCGGCCACGTTTATTGGCAACAACACGGCCATCCAGGAGCTCTTCATCAGGGTGTCCGAGCAGTTCTCGGCCATGTTCAGAAGGAAAGCGTTTCTCCACTGGTACACGGGGGAAGGCATGGATGAGATGGAGTTTTCTGAGGCAGAAGGTAACACCAATGACCTCGTGTCTGAGTATCAACAGTACCAGGATGCCACTGCAGACGTGGAGGAATTTGAAGAGGTAGAAGTGGAAGCAGAACCCAAGCCAGAAAAGGAAGCAGAGTAAAAAGTAGCAAATTATCTCCACATGAGCCTGTTCACATTTACTGAAGACAAAGCCATAGCCATCATCTGCATACCCAAAATAACACATTTCTTCAGAACTTTTTCTCTGCATCTGGCCAAGTATATCTGATATTACAACACAGTGCTTTTGAAATTAATGGCAGCTCTGCTTTACTGTCATAAACAACTGTTGGCACTGAACCTCTCCCAAAACCGACCCACTCTGAAGACACGTTATCTCACAGCAGCCTTTCCTGTAAATGGATTCACTTTTAGAATATAATCACCAGATACTGACTGTACCATACAGCCACTGTGCCTGTGTATATAGAGCAGGATCATAACAATAGCACAATACGCTGTCAGCTCGTCACATTTATTTATTCTCAGGTAAGCACAGTCCCTGCTGACTGTGAACCTGGTACTGTTCTAGGAACACGTGCACATCTCTGAGGCCTCCAAAGGCAGTGACTCTTTTATCACTCCACTGACTGATGTACATCTGCAGAAACAACAGGGGGCAAATGACTGAATATGCACATTCTTATTTTTTAAGTACTTAAATTGTTTTATCACATTGCTGGCTTATATTATTGCAGAGCTTGCATTTGTTATCATGGTGTGGTTTGTTTCTATTTCTAACTACAGGTTGAATTACATTAGCACACTAAGTTGTGACATTGTGTAAAAGTTTTGGTGTGGTATTATTTTTTCCTAGGTACTAACTACTGTAAATTTTTTCCCTAACATTCAGTACAACAAAAATGACAGAATGGTTTGTAGTTTGCTAATATAAATTCTATGGCAGCCACTAAAACAAAACCATATTTTGGCTTTGGTGAAAAAAAATTTCTTGTCATCACAGCTGCCTACTTAATGTATTTATAATATTCTTTTAAATAAAGATTATATGCCATTCTATGAAAATGTTATACTTGAAACAGTTGATGGACGAAACCCCATAGTTTATTCTTCCAAGAACTAACTTGGAATTCCATTAGTTATACTCTTGGATGAACAGGTTTGCTGTACTCTGGAGAAAGTCAGGCCTCACGTTTGAGTTCAGTCTTGGTGAAGGAACCCAAACCCAACACTCCTGTGCAGTGGGACAATGCTGTCCCTGCTGTGAGGGCACACAACAGCAGGAAAATGCAAAAACTTCCCCCAAAACCACACAGCTTGAAGTGCATCTTTGCCTCCCAGTCAAGAGAAGCATCCCCCTTCATTCCTGCTTCCCAGGGAACATGTGTCCCTCCTCCTCTCTGTGACAAAGTATAAATGAGGACAAACAATTCAGAGTCCTGTGTCTCCTTCCCCCCCTCTCACATGACACCAGGTCTCCCAATTCCTGATTCACTGCTCTGTGTCTCAGACTTGGAAATTAGACCCCCAGCAGCACACCCATGACACAATTATCCTGCTTCCAGTTTTCAAAACTATATGCTATATTATCTGTTAATACACATTTTAGCCAAAGTAACCATTAAAATATAGCAGGAAGAAAAGTTTTAAACAATCAAATTTCTCACTCATTTGTGTACCTGAAATACCAGCATGAAACCCAGGAAGAGATTTGTTTTAAAAATAAACAATGTTCTACCGAATGTCCAAATTGTGCTAAAAGCAGTCTTGTATTTTAACAGAACTGAAAAGTGAATCTGTCTCTGCAGAACACAAACTTTGTTTCAAGAGGAACAACATTTTCCAGACATTCAGAAATTACATTTATTAGTATTAGCAATTTACATACAGAGGCAAGTTCTACAGTTCACGTGATGACATTGCACTGCAGTCTTGAGCTTGCCTACAGCTTTGCAGTTTGCTGTTATTCACCACAGATCAGCTCCTACAAGAGATTAAAAATACAAGTTATTTGATTCAAGGACGTGTACAAGGTACACTTCAAACAAAAAGTAGTAATATTTAATCTCAGATCAGGAATAGAAGCTGTTCTATCCAGAACAGAAAATACTTCAGCTGCTTGTGATGGATGGAATGGCACAAATAGAGGCACAAGCAGCATCTGTGTCACGGAGAGGAGAGAATGCACACAACGAATTTGCTGATCAGGGGAAGGAGCAGTTCAGAGAGGCTGTCTGCTGGCTGAGCAAGTATGAAATGTGAATATCACAGAGAAACCTGTGAGCATCACTGCAGAGCTCAGCTGTTCTGGGTAAACCCATAGAAAGCCTGACCAAACCCCAAGTGGTTCAAGGCAGGGCTTGACAAGCAGAACAGCTCCCCTCACCTCACTAACGAGACTGGGCTGTTTCCCACCTCACACGAAACCAGGTCACAGACACCTGCGCACACTGGCACCACACCAATCCCCTCCATGCCCCGCCTGGAAATCGAGCCGATTATCTCCAGATACCGGGGATTAACGGACTCAGCAGTTACACACTATCGCTAACGCCGCTCTCGCACCGCAGAGCTCCAGCCGCGCATCCAGCCCGCCCCACCCACTTACATTTCACTCCTTTTTGGGTTTCACCGTTTTCACCGTGGCCACCGCTGCCCTCTCGGCCTCCGCTTTGTACTGCGGCTTCATGGCGGCGCGCACGACCTGCGCGCAGATCTGCGAGTACCGGATGTAGCTGCGACCGGGGGACACAGGGCGGTGAGACCNCCCGTCCCGCCAGCCCCCGGTCCCCGCGCTGTGGCGGGGCTGTCGCTACCTGAGCCCGGCCTGTCGCCAGTACGCCACCATGGCTGCGGCTGCCGCGGCAAGGTCAGCGCGCGCCGCAGGGGACGCGCCCGCCGCCCAATCAGCGGGCGGGACTCCGGCAGCGACCAATCAGAGGGCTCCGTTCCGGCGCGCGGCTCCCGCCCTTTCCGCCTGGCGCGCCCCGGCCTCGCCCCGNGGGTCCGCCTCCGCCTGGGGCCGCCCGGCTGTCAAAACTGTGGGAGTGTGTGTGTCGGTTCAGAGCTGGTCATTTGCCGGAAATACACTAGACGTCAATTACCTGAAGAACATAAATAAAAGACCAAGCTTTCTGTGAAAGTCATGGCTAGTTGTAGAGCACTTATGTTACTTATACATTAACTGCTTCCTCAGTAATCCTGTTGTAATCCAAGAATCTGCGCAAGAGGTTAAAAGGATGTGTTTTGCACCTAAATTTGTTCTTACCCCTCTGTGCCATCACTTGGGTTTACTTTACATAAGACACTAAAAATACAACCGTTTTACAAGCATGTGGAGTCAGTGATTTTTTTTAAACATTGTCTTCATTTTGGAGTTGATTTGTGTGTGACGAACTGTGACAGTTCTGTCCCATCGGACACGGTGCCTTGCCGTGGGTTTCCTTTAGATGTTGATACAAACACCTGAAATTTGATCATTTGCTCTAAACAAATCCATAAAAGACAACATAGTAAACTGGAAGGTAACGACACAAAATAAAAATAGTTAAGTCCCACATATAATAAGCAAAAAGCTATTAGGAGATTCAAATAGTGTTTGCATATGTAAGCAATTAGGTCCTAACCTAATGTTCTTTTAATTAAGACAAAATACTTAAGCAGATTAAATACTGTCTTTTCAACAAATCCTTGAGCTTTTGTCTTGCTCGCTTATTTCCTTTCATGCAAAGTCAAACCATTTTAAAAGCACAGAGTAATTTTCAGCTTTATTAGAGATCTCATTTAGTCCAGAACCATTGCAATTAACAATCCACACAGTAATGTCAGGGAAGAGCCACCAGAACAAAACCAACAGCTGTTCACCAGTTCAGTCTGTCTCCATTGCAGAACAGTAAGATCTGGACCAGTGATCGGTATTTTTTTAATTGTTAAACAATTCTGCTCATATAGAATTTTGGGCTAATTTCCTAAACCCACATATCGCAATTATTCCTAATAATTTTAAAGAAGTAACTAGTGTAAACGAGGCAGAAGACAATTCTTACTTCATGCATTTGTTTTCTTCTTAATTTTTGTGTGAAACACATTATTATTTTGTGACAGATGTGGCATATTGAAGCTTTCCAATTTGCAGAAATGAAATAAATTTAAAAATATTTATGACAAACATGTTTCTGCACTTTCAGCACAGAAAGGTCCCAGTGATATTGAAAGGAAATACATTTGGTTTTGAAGCCCCAGTCATAACAATGATAACAAAAAGGTACAAGACAGCACCAAAGATTTTGGGAAGCCCCTCTGTGCTACCTGAGCAGGATATTTGATTCAAGACAAATAACTGCAGTGCTTACATATATTGAGAAAGGGGATGTTACATGAAAATGGGAACATCTGATGATTTGATAGGTAAAATAATTAGCATTAAGATTATTTTAAGCCTCATGGGCAGCCCAGGCCACATAGATGGCTTGGCAGAGAAAAATCATGCCAGTAGAGTTGGACATTATTTTCCATCTACATGCCCCTCTATTCCTGCCCCATGGCTTCTCTGGTTCCTCTCTCTAACCCATTTCTCACCTGTTTTTTGCCCCACAATTTTCTTTTCCCACCACATCATCTCTGTCTGTACCTCCCTGTGAAATGCCTCTGCCTGCAATTCTGTGAAATTACTCAGATTAACTCCATAATGGAGATATCCAACCTGGATGCAGTTATTTACACACTTAGCTCTATTTACTATTTTTGGTCTTGATAGATAAAAATTCAGCATGAGCTGAAAAAGCTAGACCTTTAGGAGAGGTACCATGCTGAGGCAGACTGGAAGTCAATCAGTGACAGAAATTGTTCTCTACAAGAATTCCAGAATAATTACTGATTTTTATGCAGCTGTTAAAAGGCACCGTTATAGATTTGTATGACCTGTTTTCATGCTCAGTTTAGATGCCAGGAGATGTTTTGTAAAGCCCCTAAGCTTTGCTCAGGTGAGAATTTTCAGAGAGAGAACAAAGGAGAGAGCAGATAAAGTTTAGAAGGACAGAGAGGTTGCAGAGAGAAGGAGATGAGCTGGGAGGGTTAGATGCAGAGATCGAGAGAAGCCGCTGCAGAGCGATTAGCAACATCCAGAAATGTGAGCGTGGACAGATCTGGGGGAACTAAGGATGTGAGGTTAGACATGTCCAAAGAAACTGAGGGACTGGGGGAAGGAGCATCCTGAAAGGTGAGGTTGGAGACATCCAGAAAAGGTGTAGAGATGAGATTGGAAACATCCTCGGGAGCTGCTGAAGATAATCCGGAGGAGCGCTGAAACATCAAATAGTTAAAGTCGGTGAGGTCTAGAGATTCTGACGAGGTGGAGGAGCTGCACTCGGAGACACCTGGTGAGGATGGAGGGATTGTACAGGAAAAGTCCGGGGAAGCTGAGGAGGTGTGACTGGACACATCTGTGGAGGACGGAGACGTGAGACTGGAGAGGTCTAGAGAGAGTGAAGAAGTAGGGCTGGAGAAATCTGTGGACGGAGAGGTGACACTTGAGAGATCTAAAGAGATTGAAGAACTGTCGCCAGACTGATCCGGAGAGGCCGATGAAGTGAGACTTGATAGGTCCAGTGAAACTGAGGAGGAGAAACTGGAGCGCTCCCAGGAATCTGAAGAGGTGAGACTGGACAGCTCTAAGGAAATTGAAGAGGAGGTACTGGAGAAGTCTGAGGAGAATGAAGATGTGAGACTTGAAAGGTCCAGAGAGGATGAAGAAGTGAGACTGGAGAATTCCACAGAGGATGAAGAGCTCAGACTGGATAAATCCAATGAATCTGAAAAGGGGATTTTAAAGAGTTCCAAGGAGGCTAAAGTCTTGACACTGGAGGGGTCCAGGGAGGCCAAAAAAGTGAGACCAAGTAGGTCCAGGTAGGTTGAAGAGATGACACTGAAAAGCCAAATAAATCCCCAACATGATGGGTGTTAAATCAGGAGTATTTTAAACAAAAGATCTCTATCATCACACCAAAACAAAAAGAGAGAGTGACCCCAAAACATTTTTTTTTTGAAAATAACGATTCAAACTGTGCGTTTGGTCTCTTAGTTTCTCTTTTGGTGCAGAAAAGCTCCAGTAACAGGAACCTACAGAATTACTGAGAGCCGTGTGCCTTTCCAGGGGACCAGGACAGAATCACACAAGAGACAGATCAGCAGTGTTGTAGGGAATGGTGGTTACAATACAATTGCAGACAGTCTTCTCTCCTGGCATGTCCTTGTAAAACCAGATTTATTTTTCTGTGTAGCATGTGCAGGATTTGTTTTTGGAAGCTAACAACGTGCTAAACTGATTCTGTGTCCGAGAAATACACATTCCAGCAACAGCAGTGCTGTTATTCAGATAAAAAGAGGTCTTATTTTGTTACCTTTCTTTTATATCTCTGGATATAAAACCTGTATGGTAACAATAATTTTTTATTTGTGCTAGTTTGTTTAATAAAAATATCGTAAAGAGAAGGCAGACATGATTAAAAAGGGAACAGAACAGCTTAAATTTCAGTTCAAAAAGGTGCATCTAATTATAGTGTGAGTAGATCAAGAGCTGATCCACAGCTGCCTTCTCTCATCTCCAGACTGCGCCACACACAGAGCACTCAAACCTGCAGCTGCCTCTCAGACAGGCACAGGGAGGCACAAAAAGCTCTTCACTCATCACAGCCACATTTTACAGACCAAGAAAGTGCAGGATACAGGCACAGGAGGCTGCAGGTGAACACAGCCCAGCTTTGCCCATGTTCTTACACAAGCCATGCCCAGATGAGTGTGCGATGGATTTAACGTAATCACCACGGGTGCAACTCCCACCCAGGTCACCTCTCAGCTGAAGCAGGTGTCTGCTGAACAGCCACTGAACTTGAATGGTGTTTTACTGTGCAAACGTTAAAATTGTGGGGATTTAGCACAATGCAAAAATTGCCATGCTAAAAAACGAGCTGCTTATATACCATTGATGAGACCCCCAAAAGTTCTTGAATATGTTTAACACGTATAGATAATGCTTCTGTAATTTAAGAGCTGTTGCAACATAGCTGGAATTCTTTCAAGAGTACTGTGTTTATAGGAAAAACAAATTACTTTTTCCAAACATGCATAATTTATGATGAAATTACAAGTTTGCTTGCTGCTCTGTATTTTTAATAAAACATAAAAGTAATTAACCCCTTAAAAATCCCTTGCTATCTAAACACCACTATCATTTTGTGACTGATCTTTAATCTCAAACGTTTCTCAAGCGCATTTTACAGGGGAGAACAAGCATGTTTTAAAAAAGGCAAATTACAAAAAAAAGCTGGTGTACAGCAGGCTATAAATTCCATCATCTCTTCACTGAGTCCTTTCTTTCCTAATTTAAAATAACAAAGTTATTGCACTTTTTTCCTATGAAATAACACCGTCAAGAAACGTGGAGTTATGGTCACCTTTGTACAAATGTAGAGGTCAGTAAGAACGTTTCCTACCTTGGGTAGCTGTGGATTTACCTCCTTTCTCTGCCTGGGTAAGCCATACTGGGCTGTGCTGGTAAAGCTCTGCTGTTCCCTCTGCTGCTGACCCTAATCTGCTGCACAGCCACTGGAAATGATGCCATGCTGATGACAATACAGGTCATCTCCTGGTAAATCTCCTGTCTGAGCACAGCACTGCACAGTGCCAGCAAACACCTCACTGCAGTCAGCTCTAATCCTAAGAGAAGGATTCAGTTCTGTGCTCATTCCTGTTACAGGACAGTATTTTGAAGGTTAGTTGATGAAGCAGATGAAGACACTTATTTTCAACTTTTGGACACCTGGATTCAAAGTAAAAGTAATTTTGCAGTGCCATCCAAGCCTCAGCTGTTCATTCTACAAAATCTGGCACAAATAGTCTGAGGAGGGACCCAGGACCTGCAGAGCAGAATTCAGGTACATGCAAGTTTTAAAAATCTTGTGTATTACTTCCTCTTTTCATGTGTTTAATAACTTGTGTTACTTTTAAAATGTGATTATAACAAAAAGCATGGTGATACAAGATATTTTGTCCACAGCTGGTGCTCATGGTCCTCCTAAGGTAAGCAATCATTTCTGCTTGGTTGTAACACGTAGCCTTACCTTTAGAATAATTCAGTTCTACAGCAACATGTAAAGCAAAGCTATGGAGTTATTAAAGACAGAAATTAACAGTCCTGTGCAAGTGAAAGAACAACCTCCACCTTAAGAAAGATTCTAAAATGACTCACTGCTTCCACACAAGCACTTTATCAGTCTTCAGTTCTCCATAAAAGTGAACCAACAGGTTGCTGACCTCCCCTTCGACCCAATGCTCTGTCAGGACCAGGGGATGGGAAATGCTGCAGTTATCACACAGGGGGTGCTCATGTTTGTTATATGACATTTATTGGAAATATCAGTGCAAGTACAGAGCACGAGAGACAGATCAGCAATGTTGTAGGAAATGGTGGTTACAATTTTTCTGCTTTCTTTGAAGCAAACCCCTGGCTGGCACTTGTAGTTCACTGCTGGGTGGCTGAACAGGTGCTGACCCTTTGTTCACATTCCTCCACCTCTGCCCCTCCACTTCCTGTCACTTCCCCTTTTTTTTTTTTTTTTTTTAATTTTTTTTTCCTCCTGGTCCTTCAATTCTATCCCTCCAGCTGCAGCTGCTTTCTGTTCCCCAGCTCTTCCATTCCTTCCAACCCCCAGAACCCAAAGCATCCCTGCACTGCCCCTCTCAGCATTCATCCACAGCAACCCACACTCACTGCACTCAGTCTGAACACAGATCTCAGCCCAAGCAGATTGAAAATCTTCCCACAGGATGGATTCTCCACAGCAAACTGTGAAATCTGCTTGCTAGTTAAAGCCAGGTTTGCTGAAAAGCTGAGTTATTAAGAAGCAAAAACGACCACAGCAGCTGTGAATGTGCATTTTAGGATATGCATTACAAGAAAAGAAGACACGCACTCGCTCCAGGGATTTCTTCACCTTCACCCCTCTCATTTTAGATTACTCACCTCATAGCTCTAAAACAAAAGTAGACCAGAAAGTTTCAGGGATTAGCCAGAATCGAAACAAAATTTTATTTAAAAAGCGCCACATACAGAAAGCCATACTCTGACAGAATGAGAATGCAGGTGTATAAATAAAATAGAAGAAAGAAATTATTGTCTTTCAAGGAGTTGTTGAATGCCTGTTAAAATTCAACAGTAAGGTTTTTTCAGTGCAAGGCCAAACTGTGAGTTCTACTGTGGAGTCCTTAGTGCAAAAAAATTTGAAAATGAAAAAAACTGACTTCAGAATATCAAATGATGCTAATGGCTGAGCAAACATATAAAATGAATTGCAAGCTAAAAATTTTTATCAGAAATGATGGTACAGTTTTGCAGAAGTTTCACGTACACTTTTAAAATTGAAATGTTATTTCAGTTGTAAGAATCTCCTGTAAAAGTATGGCAAACCTCAATGACTTAAATTAGTAAGGTAGTCTCAAACCATTTCTGTTTAGAAAAATACTCTGTTTAGAACAGTTAATTTTTTAAAAGTTATATATCTATATTCCTGTTTTCTTCCCTTAGCACAAACCTTACGGAAGTGTTTTGTTTGTTAAGATAAGCTCTGGTTCTCTATATAGCAGACACTACTTAATAGGCAATTTGATGTAACAGAAATGGCATGCAAAATCAAATATGCTGGGCTGGGTGACACTGCAGTTCATAAAGGCTAAGAGAGTCTTGAAATCACTTGTAAGCTTAGAATCAAAATTCCAGGAAAAGCCTTGGGCACCAAAATACCCCCATCAGCTACTGCTGGGCTGTGCCTTGGCCTTTTTCTGCTGCCACTGAAGGAGGCTGGAGGGACAGAGCCCCTGGGAGGTGCCCAGGACTGCCCCAGACTGGCACAGCGTGGCAGCTGCCAAGGAACGACCTTGCAGCTCCTGCAGCCAGGACTGGGGACAGCACCAGGAACCTGCAGGGAGTACCAGGAAACAGAGACTGAGAACACCGAGTGAAACCCTCGGGAACACAAAGGGCTGTGAGCAAATGGGTTCAAAGGGTAAAGGGTCTGGAACTTGGAACACTTGTTAAAGCAAAGGACAACACAACACCCAGGGGATGGAGCTGCTTATTTCTGGAACGTTTGTGAGTACACTGTTCCATACTCCTTCCTCTTATGTTTAGGTATCTCCTCAGCCACCTTCACAAAGGTTCTTTAGTCTTTAATAGGTTCTTTGAAGTGAACACCTACGACTGTAGCAGCTTACAAGATTTTAAGGCTCTATGCTTATTGTACCTTTATGTGATGGGCTTTTAGAAATGGAGATACTTATTGCAGAAGTTTAAGGTAAAATCTGATTTTAAGGTACTGTATGCCCAGCTCATTAATGTTGCATTAAAGAGCAGGATTTAGATCTTGGTAGGTAGGTAAGAGACACTTTGATGTTTTACCTATAGTGACTGAAAAACCATTTGAGTACCATGTTAGTTCAACCAGTTAAGTTAAAAAGCTTATCAAAATATATTTTGTACATTCTTTTATATTTCAAGCATCAAGTAATAAGCTTTCTGTTAAACCAAGTTGTGTAACACAACTGTCAAAAATCAACAAAAAGAACAATGCTGGAACAACCATTCTGCTTAATTTTGGGCTTGGTCCCAAAAGAGGTAGTCCATAAGTCACACAAAAAATAAAAGTTAGCCTAACATGCCAGTGTCCTCCACCATATGCAGCCTCACCACTAAATGAGGCTATTTCATACCTGCAAATGTTATAAGTTAGTGTTCATGTAAGTACAGGAACTACACTTGAAATTTATTTCCTCATCTGCAACCGCAATTCAGTCCAGCTGACCCAGATATTAAACAGCCTTTGAGCCTCAGCAAGAATTCAGCTTTTCTCCAGATTGAATTTATAACATGCTAATACACACATCCTTTAAATAACAAAGGATACATGTATTTAGGCCTGGAGAGAAGCTGCAGGTCATTAAGCCTCCTTAGTGATAGAGGTCTAAGAACTATCATCATTTCTCTACAAAAGCTGCTGCTGCCATTGAATTCCTCATGGTTCCTCTTGCTGAAGCTGCAAACTCTTCAATTTCAGCATTCAGTCTTTTAATAACCCATTCCAATGCTTCACGGCCCTATAGTTAGAGAAAAGTTTATCAGTGTGTAAATCAGTAAAATTCTTACTGAAAATTACTAAAGACATAGTAGTTGAAAAAGGAACAGAAATACATGCCTCTGGTATTTTTAACTTCAGTGACTGAAGTACTGCTGGAACATGTTCTGCCTTACATTTCATGAAAACAATTCCTTGTATCAGCAGTTCTCACATTATGATCCACAGAAGACTTTTTACTCAGACTGATTTATCACTCTTGAAGCTGAACTCAAGATATCTCTGGATTGCCAGAGGACAGACTCTCACTAAAATAATGTTTCATTGCTCTCACATAAGTATTTCAGATCTCTATAAACGTAGATCCTTTTTTGGCAGCAAAAATGAATAGATGGCATCAAGAGGGCAGCAAAAGAATGACAGTGTCACACTGAGTGAGTGGAGATGTTTTCTCCAGTGAAATTCGGAGAGCTTTGCCAATAGCAATTTATATCCTATCTCCATTCACAAAAGGAAATTCAGCATGCTGAGCATTCAGTCTCTACAGTAAAGGCAGCAGAACTATGTGACCCTTCCTAAGATTGCTGACAAAGCCAAAAAGTAAAACAGAGATCTTTATTCCCTTTGACATTTAGCCAGTGACCACACATTTCACACAAAGGCCATACTTACTTTTTTAGCATTGGAAGAAATTGTGTTTGCCATTAGCCCTTCTAGGTAACTGCTGAGACTGACACCTTTTACAGATATTATTGCTTCTTGTGTCAGAATGGTTCTGAAACAGAGAGCAGGAAACTGAATTACTCTGAGTAGTTTAAAAAAGAAACTCCCTCCTCCCCTACAAGTACATTCCCTCAACAGCTTTGCTTTGTAACAGAACTTCTTGCCCCCTAAGCACAACCCACTTCCACACTGTGTTACTGCTTTATACTTCTAATTATAAAATAAACCCAAGAGTGCCTGGCAAGTCCAAGTCTCCCTTTGTGGCTCTCAGCCATTTCCATCTTTAGCAGCAGGATGTTAGGAGTGGAAACTCCAATGTTAGACTCTCTAGAATGACCTTTCAGAATTATCATCACTTCCACCAGTACAGACTCACCAAGTTCTAATTGCCTTAAAACCCCAAGCAACCGCCAAAATGCAAACCTCCAAAATCAGAGGCTGAAGGCACAAAAAAATGTGCAGATCTGTGCTCAGGCTGACAAAGAGATCAAGAACAAGGAGCTGAAAATTGCAGATGTACACAAACAGACAGAACACCCTGAAATGGACTCCAGCACAGCTTGACCCAAAGTCTCCCAGTGCCTCTGCAGAACCAATGGCACTGCAGGAAGTGACAGACACCGAACCCTGTTTTAGACAATTTACTGTAACAGAGGCCAGGTAAACCTCATCTTCTGATCAAGGGCAATGGGAGAGCAAAATCCAGTACTGTGAGCAATCTCAGAACAGGGAGTACTCACTTGTGTGGTTCATGAGGGTGTGGTTTATAGACAAGCCTCTCATCTACTGACACGAGGTTTGTAAATGAAATCTGTGGAACACAGGACAGGATCAGTCACAGTGTGCATACACCAAGAGGCTTTAAAACATCCTTAACACCACCCCCACCCCCAAAACTCCTCCTGTTCATCAGTGTGTTCACAGCTTCAGTGGTGACAAGTTCCAAGAGTCAAGCAGCTCCTTGGTGAAAAACAGAACTGATAAACTAAAAACCACATTACTTAAACCTTTAACTTGTATTGTCCTAATTCAACTTTCAAGTTATTTTGAAGATGATTTTCCTTTTCATAGGTACAAAGTGCTGTCACACTCTGTGATCCATTTCAGTAGCACACACACAACTACTTACATTACAGGATTTAAGCTCCATTGTTTTTTTCACAGGGTCAACAACAGAATGCTCCTGCACGTACGTCCTTGTCCTGCAGTTGCCAATGAGCTGGGGACAGGCAAACAGAGACATGGGATAATTCCACTAACCCACTAAAACTCTTCATGCCTTTAAATGCACAAGCTGTTCAATGCAATAACCACTGACACCAAGAGAACACAATTAGGATTTAGCTTAAAACAAAGCTATTCAGTTGAGGTAGACCTCATTTTCCAGATGGAAGCAGTCTGAGATCCAGGCAATTTCTGGCCATTGGGATCACTGTGCTGCTGTAAACCTTCCCCGATCCATATATACTTGAGCCATTAAACTTTTAAACCATCAGAGTTATGAAATGATACCCATCTATTACAACAGCTACTCAGGAGTTTTGCTCCCCGCGGCGTCCCTTGCTGGCCTGTGACACAACACCCACCGATTTCACAATGGCCGGGATTCCCCACTCGGTGCTCAGGAGGCGGTGGCTGTGCAGCTTCCCGCTGGGATCCACGTGTCTGTCCAGGACATCGACTCCCACCACGCTGGGGTTCATGGGGTTCGGGTATTTCCTCATGGCCGCTGCCATCACCGTTTCCCAGGGGTGGCTGCCCAAACACAATCAGGACAGTGAGTTGCACACCTCTGGTTTCAATAGGATTATATCTTTCCCTGCGAGAAAAACCCTCTATTTTGTTGATTTGGCAGTGGGACACGAAAATCAAGTATACAACACACCTCATTCATTGGGTGTGCTGAGTTCTATTATAAGAATGTTTTCTCTGTCACACCAATGCTACAAGAGCGCACTTTATCCAGATTTTCGCAACACTGGAGTGATTTATCAGGTTCCTACTTCCCTTTAACGAGTACTCCCTTCAGTTCACGTTATTCTTAACGCAGTTATCCGGTGCACTAGAGTCCCGACACCGCGAAGGCCTCAGCGTGTCCCGGGCAGCGCTGCTCCGGGAGGGCGGGGGCAGCACAAGGACACGGCTCGGTGCCGGCACACCTACAGCCCGGCCGAGCTTCCGCAGCCCCGCCGGCTCCGGGAGCCTCCCCGGCCGGACCCGGCCCCGACGCGCGGGGGAGCTCAGGGGGCGAGAGGCCGCGGCCGCCGGAGGGGGTTCGGCGCGGAGCTCCGGGGGGCGGCCCTGGCGCGGCGCAGCCCNNNNCCCCTGATCCCCGGCCTGGCCCCTGATCCCCGGCCTGGCCCGGGCTCCGCGGGAGGGCCGCGCCCGGGGGCGGCACCACCGGTCCGCCGCCCATCCGCGAACACGGGCGGGTGCGGCTGCGGCTGCCTGCCGGGTGCTCTGCCGCGTGTCCGGTGACGTCACACGGCGGTGCCGTTCCCGCGTGCCGCGCCCGGGGGCGGCACCACCGGTCCGCCGCCCATCCGCGAACACGGGCGGGTGCGGCTGCGGCTGCCTGCAGTGTGCTCTGCCGCGTGTCCGGTGACGTCACACGGCGGTGCCGTTCCCGCGTGGGGCGCGGCGGGCGGGGTGTGCCGTCCCGGTGTGAGGGGAGCCCGGCCCCGCCCGGCCCCGCCGGTTTTGTAAGCGCTCTCCTTGCGCTTTCGTAACCCGCAGCGCTGCCAGCGCTCCGCCGGACCGCGCTCCCAGCCGCCGCTGCTGGCTCCCGGCCCGCGGGCCGAGCAGCGCGATTTACGGGTAACGGGATAACGGAGCGGCCACAGCCCCACAGCCTCAGGCACGCTGCCGCCAGGCTCTTCCCGCGGGAATTCTCCGCAGCGCTGGAAAGCGCCGTGGGTTCCGTGCAAACGCACACAGAGAGGAGAGGGAGTGACCTCTGTGCCCATCGCCGCCCAGAAATAGCCTCAGTGGAAAAGCATGAGGGGAAACTTCCCAGAAACAGATTCTGTCACGGGGACGCTGCCGACAGCCGTGAGCCGTGCCAGGAATCCCAGCCGGGCTGCGAGCAGGGAATATCCCCGAGCATCCCAAACATCGGACCCAGCAGCTCTGTTTTTAATGATAATTAATGATATTTAATGATAAATACCGGGTTCAGCCAGTAGCAATTACTTAAATGAGAGCTGCTAAGAGAATAAATTTTTGCTGGGCATACTTGTCTCGATCCTATTTTCCCTGACTCTTTCACTTCATGGTCTATTCCTAACACACTGCTGATCTGTCAGAGTTATTGCTGGGAGATTCTGAAGCAAATCCACTGTAGCCTGAATACCCACCGAGTGATTTTTGCAGCTGGAGAATTTTGCAAAGGATCTTAAAAATGCAGAGCATTTTGAGAGGTCTCAGTGTGACATGCAGTTGTGGAAGGTGGAGACCCTTAAACAGGCAGGGATGGTGCAGCAGACACCCATCCCTTACCCACCAGGCTGCCTGTAGCCTCTCCTCGGGACTTTTTTCTGTAAAAGAAATGTTATCTACTGGAAACAAAGCAAAATGTCATCTCCAAGAAGGAAGCATGCCAACATATGGTGCAGATTAGGAGCTAGATTTCAGCAGTTCTTGCTCATGTAAACTTCAGGCTATTTTAACTGGAGATTTGTTAAAGTAGGTTTCTATATCTGAGTGATATCAAGTGTGGAGCTACTTATAAACCTGTCTTGTAAGAGAAATAGCACAATTATAAACAGTGCAGCCAGACTTTAGGAAAACAAAACGCGCATTTGTAACTGCAGAATAAAAAGTGGCACATCCTAAATGTTAGAATTATTTACATATATTATAACACCATAAAATCCAGTATCTTTGCCCCTGCATGTTGTCAGTATCTGTCTAATAGCTGAAATAAAAGGAAACATTCTGTCAGTTCAGTTTGTCCCAGGCAATACAAAATGATCCCTGAGTACGACGAGGGACACCTACAAGAGAATATAAAAGCTCATGGAAACCCATGAGGAGATTCCTTAGTGCATTTGTGCCTCTCAGGGGCTGTTTGCTCACAAATGCTAAATGCAGCTGATGCCTGAAATGAGCCTTGTGATTGAATGTTTCAGATTTTGGCAGAGCAATCCCCTTGGCATGGCTAACAAATGCTGGAAATTGCCCTAAGAATTCTGTGGGAAAGTGCTCTAGGGTCCCAAACAATTTGTTTGCTCAATGAGGTGTGAAGATTTTGTGTTGCCAGACCCATATTTGCCAGCAGGGAGATGTGATTTGTCCCCTTTAAGCAGCCTCATAATTTTGACCAAAAAGCATAAATATCAGGAAATAATTCACAGCCCAAAAGTCTCTTTATCTCCAGCATTATATCCAGATCATTCCTGCTCTCCACAGTGGGTACCAAAACCCTGGATTGTCAAACCCAGTCAGGCCCACACTACTGTGTAAAAAAAAGAGGTAATTGTGTTTTTATTAGGAAAGCAAACACCACGCTGGTTCAGAGCCCTGCTCCAGAGACCAACCAGCCCCTCTACAGCTTGAAATGTCACTGAATTCCACCCTGGAAAGGGTTTGGTGACAATGGCAGTGACTCAAGCTGCACTTCTGGGGGAAATGAATGCAAGCCTGAAGTGCCATTCTTCATGGGTGACCAGAGCTGAGTTGTGCAGAGGTGACGCTGCAGGGTACTGACACAGACAGGGTGAGTGGGGAGGTTCTGCTCTCACCTGCTGTACTCCCTTCACAGGCTCTGGCTGCTTCCCTGCTTCAGGTATCTCCACTCTGCACTTTTCACATCACAGCTGAGGTGTTCACTGTTTCTTACACTTAAGAAAATTGTATTTTGTGGTGTATTTTCCCCACTGTCAAATTCTGAAATATGGCTATGCTGCAGTAACACTGCACAAGTTCTTTGATCTGAAATCCAATTTTTACTTGTGTGAAATATTGGTGTTCACAGGCTATATTAATGAAAACCATTCAAAGGTCTTGCTCTTTTCCCGAGCTGGAAAAACAAGTTCCCACTCCCTCGTCAATCTGTCAGTGGTAATGACAGGAAATTGTCAGTTTTCCAGACATACCACTTCAGTGACTTCTATTATACAACTCTCCATGGCTGCCCATCTAGAAACACTCTTTCACCAGCTGTCAGTTCAGTATCTCAGCCTCCTCGTGCTTGGCTGTATTTTCCTGAATGTATTTCTTAGAGAAAACTTTGTTGACAGCAAAGTTCCTTTTCTGTGCTTCCAGAATTGGCTCATGAATGCCTGGCATGTCATAATGCACCCGTGTGTGACAGGGGCACATCAAATGGTGCTGTAATAAACAAACACCTTCACTGACAGACGGAAAGCACAGCAATTCCTGCTGCAGGATGGTACCAACTCCTCCAGCTTTGCCCATACTTTAATGGGAGTTTTGTTCAAGGAATTGGTTCCTTCCAGATTTCTGATTAATAGCTAAAGAAGACACCAATGGGGAAATGCCACCACTACAGAACATTCTGGAAAAGTGCTGTTAGGCACAAACGGGTTTCCATGATGAGACCTTTGTTAGGTCGGAACAGCAGCAGGGAGTAACATTCACATGCTTTGGTGCATCTCTGTCTCTTCAGAGAAAACATAAATGGAATAAAAATATTTCCCCTTCAATACCGAAAGTTGTTTTTATTGAAGTAACCAGCATTCTTCACCAGTTCTACGTCCTCTGCAAGGCATTAGCAGTTTCCCTGCTGAAGCTGAGTCCTAGCAGAGCTCTCCACTGCTGCAGCGAGCTGGCCTCCCACCCCAAAGGCCTTCACCTTCCTTCTTCAGTGCAGAGATTGTCCCAAATCCCTCCTCAGTGAGCCCTGCAGCTCTCATTGACCCAGGGCAGAGGGAAAGGTCAGGATGCAGCAGGGAGCACTGCAGAGCCCCGAGCTCCATGAAGCTCCTGGCCTGAAGCAGGGGAGCTGCAGTGTCACACTGCCGCTGGGCAGCTCTGCCCGGGCTGTGGCAGCTGTCAGTGCCCTGGTGCCACCTGAGGACAGTTATTTCTGTGCTGGGGCTGCTGCTCACGTTGCTCTGGGACAGCTCTTCAGGTGGCCAGGATGAGCACTGGGAGCACAAGGCAGCCAAATTTCTGTGTGCACAGCGAGCCATAAATGAAATGGAAAAATGGCAGCAAGGCCATGCTGGTGCTGCAGAGCGAGAACAACTGATCAGGGCTGATTTGGCCAGTGCTGTGCACCCCAAAACACCCCCTGGAACCAGCTTGGCTTTAGCCAGAGCTGCAGCACTTCTCTGAGTTCAGGGTTCTGACAAACCCTGACTTGTTTGTATCAGGCAGTTCAGTTCAAGTCAGTCATACACAGAGCAGCCTGAGACAACCAAATACCTGCATTTGTTTCTGCACTTTATCAGTTGCCCAGGAGAGTTTTGTTTTCTATCCTGTAGTACTTAATTTCTCCCTCAGTTTGAAGAAAAAACAGCTTATAGAAATAGCCAACAAATCCCCTTCCCTTAGTGCTTCATATTCCACCAGAAATAGCCCTCAGGTTGCCTAGGTAATACAAATAAAAATTTTTGCAGATTATAATTTTCTCTCCTCAGACTAATATCTATCACTCCCTAAGAAGAGATGAAGTGCCAGTAACCATACCAGCTTTCAGAGAAGAGATGCAGGTGTTTATATAATTACTAAGAAATCAGTTTGAGTCGTTTCCTGCCTTCTGTGTGGAAAAACCACGAGAGGGGGCTGGATCACATGTGTTGTCTGTGTATTCCACTCGCTGTGTGTCCCTGTCAGAACAGTCTTTTAGATTTCAACTTGCACAAGTCCTCATCTGTGATGAAGCAGCTTTTCTTCCCTTTGCAGATATTGGTCACCACGGCTACAGTGTCACTGCACAGCTCTCCAGGATGTGATTCCAATAAAGCCAGTCCAGTGTCTCAGCTAACAGAGATGTCCAGACAGGAAAACCTGAGAACTATTCCGGGTGCAAATGTCCTGTTGTAAACCTGCACTCAGTGTCAGAGTAGAGCCTTTGGTACTTTATGGACACAGTGAGGAAAGCCAAGGACAATGTTCACAGAATGCAGCTGAGGAGGCTCTCAGCAGCAGGTGAGGGATACCTTTAGAATATTTAAAGCAGTCCTTGGTTGGAGAGAGAATGGCATCTTCATCTTGGCCATGGATTTGCCATTTCTTGGGGAAGCGAAAGGCAGAGTTGCAGACAGAAGTGATAGCAAAGAGTGGTGGTGTAGAAGGTGGTAAATCTCCCATCTGATGGTAAATCTCCCATCAGATCCCACCGTGGATCTCCCGTGGTGCCCCGAGGGAATGGCACACCCGGAGAGCCCCTCTGCAAACTCAGGATATTGGAACCGAGTCACAGGATCAATAAGCAAAATCATGTAATATTCCACTCACATTTGAAGTCAGTCTTAACGAGTGACGAACAAAACATTAGTGATAAGATCTTCAGAGATCTGTGGTCACCTCATGTGGCAGGACAGCCTGGGCTGTGAACTGCTCACTGGTGATGCTGCTGCACTGCTGCTACAGCTGCTCAGTGTCAGCTGGTTGGAGCTCAGAACATCAAGGGGAGACTGAGATTTTGTCACCTGCCACTGAACATCTCTCCCTTCCCCAAATACCCCTGCACACCTTGAAGAACCCTGCCCAAATCCCACCAATATCCCGCCCCCCTCCCCCTGATAAATTCAAACCCGGACATTATCTTTGCTTCACAACACAGAGTTTAAGTTAGGGCATATTAAAAATGTGCATTTTTAATAGAATGATCTGGGACAAAAAAATTGATTTTCAGATCCTTTTTATTTTATTCTTCTGCCATAAAATGTGCCAAGGGGCTTTAGAGCTGCACACCTTCAGAGTGCTGTTGCCTCACGTTCCTTACCCAGCGTGTGATAAGTCTCCTGCAGTTGGGAAACACTCTGTCTAACACTGCCTACACTAACCAGGCTCTGGCACTGTTTATATAATTTAAATGCAAATAATTATTTTTCTTATCAGCTTCCTCCCCCACCTGACAACATCCAAAATGTAAACGCCCTGCACATAGGATCCCACCCAGCTGGCCTGAGCTGCTTCTGACACTCACTCTTCCACCTGCCCTCTGGGCTCCTTTGTTTGAACACACTCAAATTACTACAGAGAAATTATTTCCCACCTTTCACAGCTGTGCTTGGCTTTATGTTTGGCAGCAGAGGTCTTAAACAGATAGTACATGGCCCTTAAATGGCTCTTGGCAAGGAACGATCGGCTTTCAATTTAAAATCTGACTCAGAATTTGTAACAAGGTAGGTGCTGTTTGACTCATTTTGACTTTTTAATTTAGTTTGTGCAGTTTCCTTGACTTGCAGAGTTCAGGCAGTTGGATTATGGCTCTACAAATGTCTTGTCTGTGTCAGGAGTGGGAGAGCAGCTGCCACCAAGTGTTAGACTGAGCTCAGGTCCATGGCTCGTGGATGAAGGGGACTGTGCTGTTGTCTGGGAAACAGTCTCTGGAACTCTGAGAATGTGACAGATCCCAGCCAATAATGTTTGCTCTTGCAAGCATCACAAATGTGCTTGTGATCAAGTAGGCAGATGATAATCACATGTTATCACCCACAACTCATGAGCAAGCACAGTAACTGCACAATTAAAGACAGAACCACAAATTTTAAAGTACTTTGAAAATGCTGATGATTTTGTGTTGTTTGGTGATAATCATGTTTCTTCCCCAGTGATCCTTCTGTGATTCGAAAGATGACAACAGTTCTTATAAAAACACTGTGCTCTCAAACATTTGTTGGGTGCAACTTTCAGTGCAAAGCCTGAAGAATCAGTGATGACAGGTCATGGTCAGAATTATCTGTTAAATCCCAAACATAACTCACGGTCTTCAGACCTTGCTCCCATGTCCAAAATTTCTATCAAACTCTTTGAGAAATCTTGTGCTCCATCAGCTATCTTTGGACATGGTCTAAAGAAACCACAACCTGGAAATAAATGTTGCCACTTTGTCATACACAAAGTACCACATGGAAGTGGCCACTCAGTCATCAGTGCTGACACCTAAACTGTCACCAGGACAATGCCCAGATCAATTCTAAACCAAACAGTCTGGAGGCTTTCATGTGCTGAGCACACAGCTCTGGGGAATGCAAAGCATTAAATTGTGAAGCCATTCAAAATGTAATTTCAGGGAACAGGTGGATCCTGGATTTAAGAGCATTTCTGCTGTCCTTAGTGCTGGGGTTGTTTTTGTTACTTCTTTGCAGGGGGAGGATCCAGTCCCAGCTGAGAGCTATGGACACAAGAGCTCCTCTCTGGGACTGCAGTGCTCAGATCTGTAACAGGAGCAGCAACTTCAGGCTCAGTCCCAGTCCCATCTGGGCCTGACAGTGGGAATTCCCAACCCCAAGCAGAGAAGAAATGTTGGTGTTTGGATAGAACTGACAACTCACAGGGAAACAGAGAGTATGGGAGCCAAAAACTGCACCTGACAATGATCCTTGTCCTTCTGGGGATGAGGAGCTCCGTCAGTTTTAGATTTTTAATGTCTTACCTGGCCAGTGGTGGTTTCTTGTTTGTAGCTTCACTGAAGATACTTCTCTTTTCCAAACAGCCTTCTGAGGGGTTCTCATGAGTTCATTTCATCCAGCCATAGGGATAAACTATAAAAGAAAGAAAAAAGATATTAATCACATAGGAGAGTTTAAGATGGAAACATAATGCAAGGATCTTCCATGCAAATAAAGTAACGGAATACTCTTCATGCACAGTTGGGACAAAAGTATTTTCTTTCATGGGGTGCTCTCATAAACATATTAGACTGTAAAGTAAGCAGACTCCACAAAATCTTCACTCATGTAAAAGTCCCAGATTCCATTTAGGAAAAATCAAAATCAAAGGCCATGAGATGATGTGATCAAAACTGTCAAAGTCCAGCTTGATAAAATGCCTGAATCTGCGTTTCCTGTAACCACTGTCTGACACTGCAGGCCACGGGGGCATTTTTATGCACTTAGCTGTGAAATATGACAGCACTTAAGAAAGTGAGAGGAATATGTGGGAATAGTTATAATCTTGGAAATCCTGCAGAAGAACTCCACTACATTCTGTCCTGATCCAAAGCCAAGCACGTTTAACAGGCCTGTACAAACCTGATGCACACTGACTGAGAAAATTAGAGTCAAACATATGCAACAACTTGAAGAGGATCTAAGAATTTAGTAAATATTGCAAGAACATGTGAGCTGATAAAAATCCATTTGCAGAGCAGCCCTGGGTGTGTTGCACTTGTGAAGGACAGCAAGTAAAATCCTCAGAGCCTGGACTCAGCACTCAGACTCTACCAGGTCTTCCACCACCCCCATTATTGTTAATGAGCACAGCTTCATTAGTGACGATTCATTAGAGAGCCCTTTGGGAGAAAACGGCTTTTTCACCATTGTACTGCCTAGACTTAACATGGTGCTGAAACAAAGCTGTCTGCAACTTAGTGTTTCAGCAATAATAAAAGGAATAAGCCACGTGTATAAATAAAAAAAGTTAAATTCTCTGCACTGAGAAATCATCACATTTCTCCCAGCATGATTAAGTCAGCTTGGATGAATCCATCTCCTGAGGATGTAGATATGTTCTCTGTTACACGGGTACAGAGTCCAAAATGTTAACAGACAGCTACAAACCGAAGTTAAAAATATTTTAAAAAGGAATAAGTAGTTTCAGCATTGACTACTCTTCTCATGAAGCCATTCAAAATGTAATTTTTCTTATATAGGTCTTGCAAAGTGTACATTAAAGCACTTTCTACCTAGCTGCCTCAATTTATTTTTTCTCTGACTTGAGTAATTTAAGAACCACTTCCAAGTAGCTGCACAAGTAAATAATATTTTTTTCACTTCTGGTGTACTGATTCAATAGGATACCCAGCAGGTTCATGATTAATAAGATGGCAAAAATGGAGTTTAACTTTCTTAGTATCAATGTTTGGTTTTCATGCTCAGAAATAAGAGGAATTTTTGTATACACTCCCTACTGATGAAAAATTCTGAGTATCCAGGAACTTTCTGAAATACACAAAATACTGTAAAGCAGCAATTATTACAAATAAAAGTCTACAAAAGCTCTTCTTTTTAATCGAGATGTGCATTCTATGTATCTTCAAAGCCAGGAGCGCCCAAATGTGCAGTGGGATGAGTAGCATAGGAACAGGAAAAACAAATACTGTGTGAGCAGCTGGACTCTGCTGAGCAGACAGACTCACACAGGGGTTGGTGCTGCCAGATCCCCCAGTGAGGGGAGCAGCAGGCAGGGAGAATTCAAAGGAAAGTGATGATATTAATAAAAAAATGCCTCCACAAGGCTTCATTAATCACAAAACTTGGAGACGACCCAGTATCAGCAACAACTAAAACTTCTTTAATTTGTTTCCTCCAAAATCAATGTTTGCTCCCTCTATAAATGTGTGTTTCAGAATGTCACATATCTTAATCCTCACTGATAAAAGAGGCTGTAAATATTTTAAAGGAAAAAAAAAAAATTATTATATTGCTTAGGTATCACTGCATCCATCTCAAGAGGGGAAAAGACCTGGGTTTCAAAACTGACACATTTCTGAGCAGCTTTTGTTTTCCTGCTTCCCTGAAGTTCAGTTGTGGTATTTGAATTATACTCACAAATTCAGATTGTTTGGGTGATTTCTTTATACATTACAAAATGCTGTTGTAATCAGAGATATTCAGATATTCAGTGTTAGGAAATGTTGATAATAACCATAATAATAAGCCATAATAACCAGTATTTGGTGTAGGAATAAAGAGACAGGATATAAACTTCTTAGGATGGTTTGGAAAGGACTTGCTTGGTGGGGATGATTTTGATTAAAGAAAAAAAGATAAAGATAGAAAGTGTGAATTTACAGTCTTAAGTTGCAGTAATTACATAGAAAAATCTATGTAAGTAGGCAGGAAGCTCTTTAGAGCTGACTATTAACCTGAACAGCACCTTTAGTTGTTTTCCTGATTGTTTGATGCCTTTATTAAAGAAAATACAAAATACTCATGCCCACAGTCCTAGTGAAATATGGAAGTAGTAGTATCTCGGATGTTACAAATATGAAAATGTTGAGGAGATTTTCTAGGATCAGCTAAGGACTCAATTCCCAGGAAAAATTAGTGGGAGTTGAGCTTCCAACTCACATGTTATCTTTTCCGAAGTCTGTCTTGGGTGGCTTTTCTGAGACAAAGAATGGTTCACCTGGAATAAAAATGTGAGAATTCCCAGCTCAGTCATGTGAGCCACATTTTCTCCCTGCACCTTCTTATGTTTTGAATTTCATTTCCATGCTGGCACACAGGATAGGTGTGTGAAAGAGTCCTGGCACAGAACATGACATCATAATTTGCTTTCCTGAAGTAATTTCGTTAATGACTGCTGGGGAGCACAGACCCATCTTTTCCCCAAACCTTTGCTGATGGTAGGGATTAGGAGAGATTGGTAATTATTGAAAGGGCAAGGTAATTCTAATGTGTATTTTTTTTTTCCATTGCTGTATTTTTAATTTGGAGAAGCCTTGAGGAGTTCATTAAATTGCCATGTACTTCAGGGACTTAGTTTTATTAAAATGAATCCTGAAAGGGTAATTTAGCAACGGGTCTTTGCAAACACAATCACTGAAACACAGACAGGAGTTGAGCTGTTGGGATGACTGTTTCCATAACAGCACACAGCTACAGCAGGTCCTCAGAGACACAGGATTCTGTTTCTATGGTGACAGAATGTCTGAGCCTCGAGGATGCACAGAGATCCGTTATGAAAAATAGGAACTGATACTTTAGATTAAAGAACTTCCTTGTTCACACGTATTTGTGTTTAGCCACTTGTCACCTTTTTGCTGTCCTAGATTTGGGGACGGTGACTCTCTTGAGCTTGTTTTTCTAAAAGAAGAGGTGGTGTCTGGACGTTCTGTCTGTCCACCTCTTAGAACTTTTGAAGCTGTTGGTTAATTTTATTCCAGTTCCAGTGGGGCTCAGCACAGGCAGTGGTGACACTGCTGCTGGGACATCCTTGCGTGAATTCAGCTGCTCTCTGTCCTCGGCTGAGGGCAGGGAAGAAAGGGCAGAGGTACAGAATATGCACTTTTGGTGCTTTGTGAGCACCTCAAATAGGCGATGGCGACAAGTAAATGAAAAGTGCCAGAAGGCAGCACAGGAACAATTTCAGGGTGGTAGGAGGGTGCCTAGAGCCACAGACAGTGTGGGAGTGTCACTTTTTGTCTTAAAAAATGAATTATGTCCCTGCTAAGTAATTCCAGTTGTTAACAATGTTGGTACTCAGTTCTTCGTGCTTTTCCCATGTTCCTCCATCCTAAGTTGCCCAGATCCTCGGCAGTAAAAATTTATCCAGATTATTCTGCTGGGGTCAAATCACAGAGGATCTGTAATTTGCTAATACCGAGCAGATTCACAACAGAACCCGTGCACTTCTTTGCAGGAGACCATCAGAAACTGAAACTAATCTAAGTAGAGAGCATTACTATTACTATTTTCAGTAATTTTGGAGCACCACGTATGGGTCTGGCTGCAGTGAGTGTGTGGATGCTGAAGACTTTTCTGAGCATGTACCCAGGATTTCAGGACAAAGAGATAACACGTTAATAGCTGAAAAACTGCTGATACAATTTCTGTGTCTGCTTTTGAAAATCAGAGCCATTAATGGTGTCAATAAATTTGAAAAAGCCATGGTAATCCAATTACTGCTATTTTAAAACACTAAGGTTCCTTTGTAGCTATGGAAACAAAAATGCAGACATTAATGAGCAAGGGGGAAAGAACCCTGGTGTTTCCTTGACAACAGATAAAAGCAAAGCTCCATGAGACCCAAAGGAGAGAGGGACAGAAATACCTCTCACCGTGACAGACAACTGAAATCCAAGTCCAGAGCAATAATAAACTTCACTCTGCCAGGAGTTCTCTTTCACATGGCCACTGCCAGCCTTTATCCTGCAGCTGTGCATGCATGGGGCACTCCTGGTGAGAATTGCAGCCTTAAAGCTCGTGGTGAGAACTGGAACCCTGCTGGGGCGCTCCTGAACCGGAGAGAGCGGTGTGGAAGGTGGAGGAGCTTCTCAGGGCCCAGGGTGAGAGGCAAAGTGTGAGATCTGAGCCTGCCCTGGGGCTCTGCAGTGGGGATGTGACTCACCTGAGCTCGGTGGGGGCACAGGGGCCTCCACTGGGGCCTCCCCAGGGCTTGAAGAGCTGCTGTTCCCTGCAGTGCATCCCAAATTCAGTGCTCATCTATATATTTATATATAGCACCTCTTCTCCCAGTGAGAATCTGTATAACTGTTAGATAAAAGTATGACACAGATACAAGCGGCGTGCAACTTAATTGGTATCACTTGAAATTTAGCTGGCAGCTCTCACAAAATTCACAGAATGCTGTTTGTCAAAAGAACTCAACATTTTTCAAAGGTCACATAAGAGTGGAATTGAGACAGAGCTAAAGAAGACACCAGTCAGGTTACAGGGCTGTTTTTTAGTAGATAGCATTTATCAGAAGAGAATACTGATATGTAAAGTGATTAATAAAATAATAAACAGAAGAGTTAATTAGCAAATTTCTCCCAGGCATCTTGGAAGAGCTGAACTTTCAAAAAAGGTCTCATACCACCATGTAAGTGAAGATCCCTTCATAATGGGAAGGACAGTGTGTGAACTGGTTCCAAATCCTAAATTCTGGTGTGTCAATGAAGAGCTGGGTACTAAGCTACAGGAGTGTAGGGTTTCCTTGACAACATGGTGGGAAAAGCACAGCTACATAGAAACTTATGGGGAAAATTAAAAGAAATACATAATTGAGTTTTGTGAATGGCATGGACCGTGGGTTCACTGGTGGCTGGTGCTGGCCTGGGGTCACAGTGATGAGAATGCTGTTTATTTCTTGTTACTGATGCTTCCTTTTACTGGTTTTGATGCTGATCTGAGTTGGTTCAAGTGATCAATGACCCTGTCAGATTCTATTCTCTTCCTCTGTAAAACACATTAAAGTCAGTGCACTTGGTGGGCTTTAGAACATTTCTGACTACTGGCAGGAGTTCTGAGTCCTCTCTTTTTCTGTGAGAAATAAGAAACAGATGGAAAAATGAATACATCTGCAGTTTGTGCACGTACAAACCACTGAACCTGGTTGCCTTTTCGAGCTGGAGCAACTGTTCCTCTGAAAGCTGCATTGCTTCTAAGTGTGTCATAATGGTAATTACTCATGTTTGGGATGTGATGTGCCTGAAGAAACTACAGCTCATTAATCCTGTAGTCCATAGGACCTGGAAAGACCCTTCCTCTTCCTCCTGAAAAACATCTCTTTTGTGCCAGAGGCACCATAACATCCTTCATTTTTTAATCTTTCAACTGTCAGCACAAAGAAGATTTGGGCAAGGAGGAGGAGCTGGAGCTCTTCATTCCCACCCCATCACCTGATACTTCAGGAGCAAAGCTGGGCTCATCTGCTTTTTCTCCCTGATGTCCAAGATTTTTCTTGGATTTTAGGCTGTTCTTGTAAATTAGTCCATAAAACAACCCTTCACCCTACCTGCTTATGGTGAATTAATACTAAAAACCCAAACCAAATAAAGCCTCAAATCAAACTGTGTGAGGATTCAGCATTTAGAGCCTCACCTAACACACATTAAAACTACATTTGGAAAAAAGGTCTATGGGATTTTAATGGAAGATGGCTTGAGACTGGACTTTTTCCTTTTCTTGTTTTTTCCTTTCTCCTTTTGGTGAGTGACTGCCTGTCCAGCCCTGCTGTTGGGCTGTGGAAAGAACCCAAGCACTTTAAAGGAAAAATTCAATTCTCAGTGAAACACTGAGGTTGCGTCTGCAACCAGCTGAACCTTTTCAGTTTTGTGGCTGCCTTAGGATTTTCTCAGCAGCCCTTGAGTCTTTTCCCTATGGGATCCATTGCTCTTGCCTTCTGTTTTAATTTTCCTTGAACTGACTTTTTTTTGGCGAGGAGACCCATGTTTGCTTCTAATGAAGCTTTGTCTCTCCCTTTTGCTGTTCAAGCACATTTTTATCTTTGAGTTTCTTTTTTTCTCTGGGTATGGCCTGAGCAGTTTGTGAGGGTTATACTCCTCTTTGGGTGGTAGCTCTTGGGGGCTCAACAAACAGAACAAACTGTCAGATGAATCTCAGTCATTGTTATGCAGTGTTGACCAGAGGGCAGTAGTTGGCTGTCCAGTTTAAAATAATGTGATTTTTTTGGAATATTTTTCTATATTCAGTTTTTCCCCCCAGGTTTTTAATAGCTGCTTTAAAAGATTCTGCCAGTTCACAAAGCTATGATCTTCGGAGGGGGAAAAATCTTCCTAAGTACCGTGCTGGAAATGATCAAATGAAAGATGTGTACACAACCATGATTTCTGTGCATTCAAACTTAAGGGTTCATATCTATAAAACAAATATTGCTATTTGTGATAACCAATATCCATGTTACACAACAGTTCTTCATGGGGATTGGTCCTCAGAGGAGGATTAGGTGCTTTTAGATATTTCAGGTGCTACTTCAGCTGCTGCAGTCACCAACACCACGCAGAAATGGGGATGGGGAAATACAGCAGGGTCATGAAATAGTTGTCCATGTCATTTTGAGACAGAAATGAGCAACACAAACACCTCTGAGAGTTCCTGCTTCAGGATGTGTGTTTTGTTACTACACTTTTCAAACTGAGTCAAGAAAATAGTAATTGATTTTTTAAAAATACGAATGATAATAAAAGATTGAGCTGATCCCACTTGTTAATAATGCACTGTGTTTAACTGGGCAAAAAGGGTCTTCATTGAGCAGACAGAACACAAAGATTAAGAGCTTAGAGAAGGAGTAATAAAAAAAAGTTGTGGTTCTTTTCTTTTTCTTCTATCCACACACAAAAGAGTTTACAATGCCAGGAAAACGACCAGTTTTACTGAGTTGATTTAACAATGTCAGCTTGCAAACTACATCAGGTTGTGCAATGGCACTCGGACTGCATGAATGGAACCCTGCTGCCAGGCAGATTTCTTGTCTCTCCAGGCATTCCTTTTTCTGTATCAGCTGAAAACACAGATATTTGTCCAGCAAAATTTTCCTGGAGCTGACCCCAGCTGTTAGTGTGTGCATGGAAGAAGAATTTAAGTTTCTCCTGTGGCCAGTAGCCAGACCCCACTCAGTGCCAAGTCAGCCTGTACTGCTGTGTGATAGTGGCAATATCTGAGAGTTTTACCACACAGACACAGAACTGAGGATCGTTTTTCGTTCACTGTTGGGTGATTCACTGTTTAACTCCTTTCCCAGTCTTTGTCAAAGTTTGGGATCAGCAGTCTGGAGCCCTCCAGCCCAGTCCTGCTGGTTTTACTCACACTGAGTTGTGCTGGTTTGACATTCAGCTCTGGCTGCTCAGCCCTGGGGAGGAGGCAAAGGACTGCCAGGGGTACCCAGCAACCACCCAGAGCCTCCCTGCTTCCCTCCCCTCTCCCTGTGCATGCAGCTGCTCTGCTTTTCACTTCAGCACGACACCAAAGGCAACAGAAATCCTGCTTGATTTGGGGCTCCCCTGAATATGAGAGAAGATGGACCCCTAAAACCCCAGAGTGCACGTGCCTTCTGTCCAGGCCCAGGGTTTTCAACCTGCCTGTCTCCTCTCAACATGCTTGAAGATACTCATTCAAAGTGTTAGTCCTTTACTGTCACAGAGCAGCGAAGTCATAAATATTTCCTTGTACTTTTCAAGTTCCTTTCTAAAACTGTTTTGTCTGTCTTTCACTTAACATAAAAAATATGTTTGAGAAGTGCTCTTGCTTTTCTGAAAATACCTTCCACCTGTCCCTCACAACAACAGTGTGTTCATAACTGTTTTAGTCTCTGTCACTTGTGTCAGCACTTTTGTATCAGCTGAAATCCCATTTTCCTTGCATTCTCCATGCTATGACAGGGAACAGCCCCTTTGTCTCACTGCTGTTGGTCTCCAGTAATTACAACAAACATTCAAGCCTGTTTTCTGCCCAATTTAGATCAGTAAACCTGAGGTGTTGCTGGACTAGTGAACAAAAGTGGGCTGCCAGCATGTCCTGGGTTTTTTTTGGCTGTGTTTTTGGCATTTTCAAGGGAAAGCCCCGGGCTCAGATGTCCTGCCTGGCCAGTTGTGGAGTGGCTGCTCTGTCTATTGCACTGTGCTGCCTGGTGCTACCAAGATTTAGGCACCTATTTAGCATGTTCTAAAGCAGAAATATAGGTGTTCTCTGAAGACTTTCACAGGGGAAATCTGGGTACCCCTCAGGAATACAGACTCCTGTAGATTAATTTTAAAAAAGCAGCAAAAATGATAATGAAATATTCACACTATATAAAATAGAAACCCTTCCTCAATTCTCAATTTACCTTTTTTTCCTTTAGAGGCTGAGGAAGAAACTTGACCGGATTACATCTGCTAAGTTAAAACAAAGCAACAAAAAACCCTTAAAAAAAGATAAAAGGAGAAAAGTCATAATTTTTCATTTGTGCCTGATGGGCTTGTGCAGTTTCTCTTTTTTTTTTTGCCTTTTTTTTTCTTTCCCTGCGGAATGTCTTTGTCTCTCCTTTGGTTTTGCAGCAATTTTGATGTNTTTTGTAGTTTTCCTTTTTTTTTTTTTCCTTTTTTTTTTTAACTGTTTGCAAATCTTCAGTGTAATGGTTTGAAACCCAGTCGTGTCATTTCTGTACGCCCACACACAGAGCTGCAGTAGTGCAGACACTGTAGCAGGCAAACCATATTCCCAGCATCGGCCATTAAAACTCTTCCTACAGCAGCGTGGGCTGCCTGCACCCCCTGCTCTCTCTGCACACACCCCACCACCCACCCTTCACTGTTCCAATGCTTAAAAAAAAAGGAGAAGAGAAAGACACTGAAAAAAGAAAACAGGATGCTTCTTTTGTTTCAACGCTATTCCAGGGACCTGAACCTCTCCACCTGCCTGTGAATTGGCCACCTAAAGGTTAGCAAGTGTTTTGTTGTCATTTTCTGTGGGCAGAGAGAGAATTCAATTCTAGATGGCAGGACAGAAATTTTAAAGTTACAATTTATTTTTTTTTTTATTATTGTGATGGTTCTTTCACTTAGCAACGAGAAAGATTTTTTTCATAAAACACAAAGCATTTCAGTTCTGGCCCCACTTCAGCTTTTCAGAGGGCTTTAATCGGTATTTCTTCATCATTTGGTCCAACCTCCTAAACTTTAAAAGATGGATTAGGGTTATTATTTTTCTGTTAGAGCAACCTGTTGATTGCAGTCTGCTGGTTGGAGGTTGTTAACTCTTTCCTAACACAGGAGCAAATACACAGGAGCAAATTTGATGAAAGGATAGAAGAATCAAAACCCTTTGAGGTTTTAAGCACTAAAAATCCTATTTTTTCCTCACTGTCAAGCCACCAAGCGTGTTACAAAACCAACAAATATATTAGATATGTTTCTTCTTAGAAATAGTGATGTAAATCTAAACTATAGACATATGATAAACTAGAAAGCATTTCTTATGGCAGGAGCTGAGAAAAGTAGCAGTGAAAGAAGTAGAAAAGGAAATATCCTTGATACAAACTGCATGAAGAGGTCAAAAAGGCCAGTACAGTGTTTACTAACACATTAAAATGTATTTTAAGTAACAATTTTTTTTACTGATTTAAGCCTTTTGAATGTTTTTATTTATGGATGTTCAAGAAAAGGAACATAAGAAAATATAGAAAATTGTATAGAAATGATAAAAGCAGTTGCTGTTATTCTGGAACAAAGGGAAGGTAAAGATCCCATTCTTCCTAAAAGATTTTAATACTGTATTCTGGTACAATACTTACAGAAATAATTGTTTAAAAAAGCCCAACCTAAGCAGCTTTGCTGATATTATACAATTGTGGAAGTAAATGTCAAAAATATTTGTCCTTAGGATATGGTACAAGAATTTCAAAGTTCCCCCAGCAGGTTTTCCAGGGGCTTTGTACTTTAATAACACACAAAGAAGGGCAAAACTTCCGAGCACTGATTGTAGCAAGCAGCAAGATTTCCCAAAGTCAGAATTTGAGATGTGAGCATGGAAAGACTCTAAAGGTTTCAGAAGATGATGGAATTAAACATTTCAGCCTGATTCTGCAGGGCACTGAGGCTCCCAGCTTTGCTCAGGAGGAGCCGGCAGCGTGCGGGCTGGGGTGGAACTGGCAGAGCTGTGGCATCAGACACATTCTTTAAGAACAAGGGGAAAGGTGAACTCAGTACTTCTGTTATGAGACATTTCAAGATGCAAAGTCAAACTGAGAAAAGAGCAAAGGTAGAAACAGTTTTTAAGTAAAACGAGATTAACAGTCATTTCTGGGCTAACCAGGAAATGTGGCAGTTCCATTTTGCTTGTTTGAACTGAGAACTAAAAGCTCCAGACCTGGGGTACGCTCACAAACATTTCGCTTCCGTCACAGAGGGAGTGTTTAAAGCACCTGCAGAAAGTTTATTGCAGACCCTGTGGTTCACTGTGACTTCCTGATGCTAAGATTGAAGTAGACGTTTTGTGTGGTCTGTCAAGGGAGTTGTGCCGGCTGTCAGCGTTGGGTGAGCAAGTGGAAATGATAATTCCACTGTCTGCATCTGACTCTGTGTGTGCTGCTCTCAGCATCACTGCCTTCAAGGAAAAATTAATAATTAGCAATCCTGGAAGGTACTTCCTTTTCATCTAACTTTGCAAAGTTCTTTAAAATGTGTAGTTGCAGGGTTTTTGGAATCTATCTCCTCACCAGCACAGGAAGAATATTTATCTCTGCTTTCACTTGCTCACGCCCCTGACAAAACTCTGGAGGTGTCCTTGGAGGATGCAGGGTTTTAAACACCTGGAAAAGGTGGGACTTTTCCCACTTGGGACCCAGAAATGTGAACCAATGCTGTGTGTGGGTTTAACCCCTCAGATCCTGAGTGGGACATGAATTGAGAGAGGAGTGCAGCCCCAGGACTCGCTCCTGTGCAGCACCTGACAGCGGGCTCAGCTTTGTGCATAGTTTAAATTGATTCTTTGCTGTGCATTGTGAAGTTGACTGAGATTCTCTGAGCAGGACAATATTTTGAATTTAAATGAATACAAATCATCTTGTATAGAGATTGCAGCTGAGGAAGCAACACACATAAGTAGATTGATTAGAAAGAGAAAAAAAAATCCCTTGATTTCAAAGAGAACTAATTCAGTGTAATACTGCTGCTCTGTATTTTGTTACTTCTAGCCATTACAGCAGCCTGTTTGTCCACATAAATGGCAAGAATCACAGGATGCTGTGAAGGACCCTGATTCCAGAGTCACTTATTCAAGATTTAGAGACTTCAGATCAAGCTTCAAAAGGTTCTGCTAAGCCCTGAAACCTCTGTGATAGTGGCAGACATCCAGACAGCCACTTGCTATTGTTGTAACTTGCTTTAATTAATTATTGCCTCCTTAAGCCTCTCAGGGTAAACTGTTTGCAGTTTTAGCATTTGGAATTTGATACTGAGTGATCTTAATAATGAATTTTAAATGCTTATGCATGTTTTCAATTTGTTACTAGGTCCAGCATACTGCTGCAATTATTAGTAGTATTAAATTAAGTAAATTCACCTTAACTTAATAATGGACAGTCTCAAAGTGGAATAAAATACAATGGGCTCCAAAAATGTGATCAAACTGAAGACAAACTAATTTTGACTGGTTATGTAAAATACCCATAATCATCTGTTTGTGTGATTTGATTCATGCCAGTGTTCTATTCTAAGATGTGCATCTTTTCTCCCCGTTGGTTTGTTGACTGTAGCATGCAGTAATCCTCCAGAAGATCTCACTTAGAGGTGAGAACACATTCCTTTAGGAAAGTATCTCCCAGCAGAGCTGAAACTACTTGCTGCATGTAATTCTCTCCATCTGGACAGACTGAGTCTGTGGAGCAGAAGCATGAGTCACTGTAAAGCAGTTCAGAATGTCAAGTATTTTCTAGATTCACAGATTTTCAGTGTCTGCAGTGCCATTACCAATTACTGGGAGCATTTCAGGGTATGGGAGAAACCAGGGGGATTTTAAGCAGTAATCCTGGGCCTTGTTAAGAGCTTTTCTGTCCCCTGAATAACTCTGTGACAGGCAGGAAAGATGGGAAAAACAAGACAGAAATATTTCTCCACTACCAAAATTAGAGGCCTGCTAAATCAAGGCTCCAGAAATAAATGGAAAGCAATCTGAACAACAGGCAAAACTCTCCAGGATCAATAAAGCTGTTTGGAATGAAAATCCACCGAGGTCTCTGGCATTCGTCTATCAGCAGAATTATTAAAAGAAAGAGCTCCCACTGAGGTGGATATTGGACAATTGAAATGTTACAGTTTCACCAGTACCCAACAAGGGACAGGGCTGCCTGAACTGCGCAGCTGCTCATCACAGGGAAGATGAAAGCTGTATCTTCCAAAATGTGGTGTTCCTAAGGAAATGATACAGGCCAGAGATGCCAGTCTTGTAACGTTATTGGGAATGCATATTCCAGTTTGGGATTCACTCAGTCCTCCAGCAGAGGAGCTTGCAGCCATCCAGTCCCTATTTTAAATAAGTGTTTGCATAAAGAACAGTGCCCCCTGCCAGGACCCCTCAGTGCTGTTCTCTGCATTACCTGAGCACTCCTCAGGAACTCGACCCACAAATAAAATCTGATTTTTTAAAATCACCTTTTCACTGCACTTGACTGTGCCTTATCCTGTTTTCCCTGCAGCTTTCCACAACTTGGTGGGGGTTTGTTGAGCCTGACTTAAACACTCTTAACATTCCTGAGGCATTTTCCCACCTGGTTCCTGCTTCCTCCTGTCCCACAGGGCTGTTAGAAGGAGCACCCACAGCACCCACACTGGATGAGTTTAGCTGTTCATGTGTGGCAAGTGTCTTCTCTCCACCATTGTTTTCTGTCCCAACACATCTTAAGAGAGCCCTTTACTGTAAATTTAAAACAAAATCAGCTGTAGGAGTATAAATTAAAAACCCTACCATTGTATTTCAGGACAGCGCAACTGAAAGCAGAGTACAACCCCCCCCATTTTGAAGATTCTGTTTATAGCTCCCTAATTAAATGGTGATAAAGGATATAGAAATATTGAAATGCTACTTAATTTTCTTCTGTTTCAACTCTTCCTGTTTTCTGAAGGTTGTTAATGTGACACCGTTGTAAAAAAAAAAAAAGAAAAACAAGAAAAACCCAACTTCCTATTTCTAATCTGTTTCAAGTCTTTGTCCTCGTTTCTCTCTGCTTGCATCAAGTATTGACAGAAATGAGACTTTTCTGCTGAAATGCCTGGATCAATCAAAGGTACGTGAACCAAAATTATTTCCAGACTAAAGACTTAATTATTTCCAGACTTCCGCATCTATTCCCTGGTATTTAAAGTAGGGATCATTAAAAGCTTTTAAAAAAGGTAAAGACTCCAGGTATAATTGAGTATATTGTGCATGTTCAGAATGTTGAAAACCTGCTTTTGTGGGGTTACAAAAATGAAGGAACTCTGTCATGCCTCCAGGTCGCTCCTGCAGACCAGGGTGGGGGATTGAACAGTTGAGCTCTGAGTCTGCTTAGAGACTGATGCTCTGCTCAGAGCTGTGTCAAAAAATGATATGAAAGTGCAGAAAATAAATATTGACATGTTCAGCTATTAATTTGGTTAATAATGATGGGCAGTTGGCAGAGAATTGCAGAAGACAAAAATCTTTTGGTTGTGTAGCCCAAAATTATTATAACAGTGCTGGCAAAATGAAACAAGATTTATAAAATGTGTTTGGAATTCAGGAAAAAGTCCATTAAATGGAACTTACTGGATTTAAAATGAGGTTTTTAAATCAACCTCCTGTATTAATCAACCTCCTTTATACTTATAAAGCGACTTAGACAATTTCTGCTACAATGATTTTTTATCTGAAACTGCTCCACTTTTCAGTATTCCACAGACCTGCCTATGGTGTGTACCTGAAGTTAGAATTTCAAACCAGGAGCAAAATAATTGTATTTAACGGAATTTTAGTCACCAGTTTTGATAGCTTAAGAAATCAATTTAGAATATTTTGAGCTGGCCAAATAGTGCATTTAGGTTTGTTTACTGGAAAATTTTCCTTATCTAATTAGGATCGAGTTCCTCTGCTGGTAGTTCAGTGCCACAAGGTACAAACAGCTGAAAACATGGGGTGGATGCTCAGTAACAGAGCCCAGGGCAAAACCAAGAGAGGAAGTTCTATGTTAGGCAAGGACTACCTTGAGTCAGCCTTGGGGCAGAATTAGTTTGAGATAAGCTATTTTTGTCAACTTACAAAGAAATACAGTGGCCTTTCTTGGTATATAAATAACAGATGTGAACAATCTGCTGGTATTTGCCCCAGTAGAATACAAGTCACAGCAGTCTCAATCAAGAAAGAAAATACTTTTTCTTGTTGTGAAAAGCAGCAAACTACCACACCTGGTAGAGATGTGTTATTACATTCTTAAAAGTACATTAAGTTTCACCATTAGCTTACTTGTTGAGCTTTATTTAAAACTTTCCTTTAAATTTTCTGTCACCACTTAGGTATTTTCTTTGTAGAGCGTTCCAGAACACCAAAACGAGTCTCAGACTTATGCTGGGCTGTGGGCCCCAGAAACTTAACAGCATTAAGTGAAATTACAGAGCCTCTGGTACTTGGGAACCACAGGATTCCTATGAAAAACATCTGTCAGTGGCGGCCTTGAAGGGCCCATCAGCTCTGCATGATGGAGGAAAGCAGAGAGAGAAACAGTTTGTGCCACTGGAGCAGACTGGTGGGGGAAATGTAAAATTTGAAGTGTATTTCCACACCTCTCTCTGGGGGAGAGCAGAGACACATGGACTTGTTCTGTCTGATGTGGTACTTTTTGGATGTTCTATCTACTGGTTATTTAGGCTTCGCTATTCTTCTTGAAGTCTGTTCTCTGCTGCGTATTTTTTTCCCCTTAAACTATTTTTTTTAATATTTTGGAAAAAATACTGCATACTTAGTTTGTATCATTGCCTCATGTCTTATCCCTTATTGTGCTGTGTTTAAATGTAAAAGTGACCCTGTAACTTAGGAACCATCTGAAATGGACTTGAAATGTTGATAACATCACTTTGCACATTAGAGAATTCCACTTTTACTCTGTAGGGGTAACTACACTGCACACTATGGATAATAACTTAATTTCTCTAACAAGCCATATTCTTTTAACATTCTCTCATCATTATAGTCACTACCTATAATAGAAAGCCACTTAAGTGATTATTCCACATAGAAATGTCAGAAGTGCGTAAGAAAAGTCCATGCCTGATAATGGAGCTTATTTTATAACGTTCATGAGGAAGGAAAAAAAAAAGGCAAAATCTAATATTTTGCTGTGCACAGATCAGTTCATTTTACATGTTGTTTTCTTGGATGGAACCAGTAAAAATTTCAAGCCACATTTTGAAGCAATTCTTTTATGCTTCCCAGTAATGATAACCTATCAAAATGATACAAGGAAGTTACAGGAACACCACTAGAGATTATGCAGTAAAACAACAAATTGCAGATTTCAAATTGAGCCACTGATTATGTTATTCCAAATGGGTTTTTAATGGCTGTTTGCAGAACAACCCATTATTCATAGCAGCCAGTGCATCCAGTGAGCATAGCTGGGCAAGAATCAAATAAACATTCACAGATCACCTGATTCTCACCCAAACTGAAATTACAAGGGGTTGTGCTCATGCCCCTAACTCTTCCAAAGAAATTTTTCAACCTGCTTATTTTGATAGTTTCCTCGTTTGTTTATAAGAAAGAAAAAAAAGACAATACAAATTGTTGCTGAAATAAGTGGCCTGGACCAGCCCCAACCCTGCATATATTAGGATAGATTTCAAAAGAACAGGTCCACTTTTTCTAAAAGCTGTATTTAGAAGATGTTTTCATTTGGCATTAAAAGCATCTAAAAACAAGCAGTACACTGTAGTATCTCCATTAATTATACCAAATTAATTTGGTCTACACAAAAGCCAGCTTTAATTTCTCACACTATTTTCCTATGATACCATCTTTCCTACTTTGCACATATTTATTCAAATCTGACTCGTAAAACAGGACGTGAGTTTCATTTTATTCACATATTTTCATTCTACCCCATTTGTTGCAAGGTGTTTGGCCTTAGCTCCCTTAAACTGGGTAAGCACTGGCAATATGCAGGCATGTTTAATGTCCTGTGTTTGCAACTGGCTGCCCAAAGAAACTGTGCAGCTTTTTTCCCCAGAGGTTTTCAAAACCTGACTGGTAACACCCTGACCACCTCATCTGACCTCGGTGCTGACTTTGCTGTGAGCAGGTGTTTGGACTAGAGATATCCTGAGGTCCCCTTTAACCTCAACTGACCTGTTTCTGTGTTAAAAATTATTAACATTAATGAAATTTAAAAATGTGATATATATATGTAATAGAAATATGGTTCCAGAAAATTAAAATTGTATTATTTCTGGTGTGCTTAGAGCCTCCATTTACAAATCTGAAACTCAGATTAGTTTCCAGTGCTTTGGGTTACTCAGTGTAGGTTTTAAGAGCACTTTTAAGTGCAGTGTTCAGTGTTCTTTACACTCTACTGAGCTGTAACTCCTAGAGGAGAAATGAAAGATGAATCAATTTAATTGGGAAAGGAAGTAACGATTGTCTGTATAATGCCTGCACGTAAGATTTGTGATACTCTTAGCTGCTAATTTTAGCAGCCCAGCAGTGTGTTGTTATTTGCTGCCCTCAGACTCGTGCCTGTTGTGTGTCCCCTCCTGGCAGGTCCATGAGCACATGGCGGCCGGGCCCTGGCATGGAGGCCCAGAAGCCGCCCGGCCCGGGCCCTTCCCCGCGGGGCCCCGTGGAGCCTCGGGCACAGGCCCTGCCCCAGCCCCTGTACCTCAAAGCCCTGACAGTCCCACTGTTCCAGCCCGTCCAGCCAGGATGCCTCCAGCCCCACGGGAACTTGGTGACCGGCAGGAGCTGCGTCCATCTCGACGGCAGCAGCGTCCCCCTCATCCTCAACCCCCTCATTCCTCCGGAAGGTGCGGAGCAGCCTCAGCCGCTTTTCCACAAACAGCTCGGGCAAAGTCTGACCTTGAGTATAGTCAGCACTTTACCAGTTTTATCATCACCAAGTTCTTGTGTAAATGCGTCTATTGGAAGCCCAGGGAAATCAAAAAAATCTGGGAAATACATCTGCAAACACTGTGGACGAGATTGTTTGAAGCCAAGTGTCCTTGAGAAACACATTCGCTCTCACACGGGAGAGAGGCCCTTTCCGTGCACCACCTGTGGCATCGCGTTTAAAACTCAGAGCAACCTGTATAAACACAGGAGAACTCAAACACACGTCAACAACACCAGGCTGCCCTCAGACTCTGACACCAGTGGGGGACCAGAGCAAAATGACAGATCAGCAGAGAGCACCGCCTCCCCCCAAGGCAGCAAAGCCTTGAGTAGCACCAGTGAAGACCAGGGGATCCACATCAAACAACCCAGTTCAGAGACCAGTCCAGCAACAAACACTAAGAAACCTCATGAGCTCTCACTGCCAGCAACAAGCTCTTCATCGGCTGCTTCAGAAAATCAAGGAACACCAAATCAGTCACTGAGTTCAAAGGCTATTCAGGGGGGTCCTGAAAGAGAACCTCGGAGTTTATCATCTCCAGAAGCTTTGCCAAATGGTCCGTGTCTGAGAAAGAAGATGCAGGAGCAAAGAACTCCAACTGCCAATAAGCACATTCAGCTGCAAAGACAGCAGGCAACCTCTTCAGAGAAGCAGTGGGATTACAGAGCCTTGGACTGCAAGCTGAAGAAGTGTGAGAGCACTGACTCGGGGTATCTGTCACGCTCTGACAGCACAGAACAGCAGATGACATCTTCCAGTCCCCTGCACAGTCTCTACGAGCACAGCACGGAACTGGAAAATGAAACTGCCTTCAGCAGCCCTAGGTGTGCCTCCGGAAGCACTGCAAAGCCAGAGGCAGCTGACAAAGCTACAGCCTCCATGCTAGAGAAAAAGAAGCTGGAAGAACACATTTCAAAGCTTATTTCTCACAACAAAAGTGTGGTAGATGATCCTTACTTAGACAATGTCAGGCCCAGAAAAACCGTCCTTTCTAAACAGGGAAGCATTGACCTGCCAATGCCTTACACATACAAAGACTCTTTTCATTTTGATATCAGAACTTGTGATGTAAATAGGAAAAAGAATCTTTCTCTGTGTTCAGCAAAATCTACCTTTGCACCCCTGGAGAAATGCAAGCCAATGTTTTTCCATTCAGTTCCCACCCAGTTCTCCACAACAATCGACACTGTGCCTGTTACTCGGAGCAACTCCTTGCCTGTTGTGGAGGGAGCGAGGATGGTTCATGACAAACCTGGTTGCTCAAAACCACTTTCTCTTACTAAGCAGTCTGTAAACACAGGCACTGCTGGTTTGCTGCCTAGCAACAATCTCGCTGCCAATTCAGTGGATTTCCCTAATAGCCATCCCCGAGCTCTAGTCAGACAAACAGCAGTGGATGATTTGCCCCTGAGTAATGTGGCTGATCATCCTTCTCTGTCAGAGGAGCTGAAAGGGACTAAAAAGCTTGGGGCCGGAGAAGTAATCAGTGCTAAAAATAAGAAACACAATCAAAGGAAGTTGAGGATGTTCTCTCAAGAAAAATGGCAAATGTATGGAGACGAAACATTTAAGAAAATCTACCAAAAAATGAAAAGCGGTCAAAATGCCAAGAAAATTAAACAAAGAGGGAATAAGACTGCAGATATTACAAGCTTGACTCCTAATTCAAGGGAATCAGCCAGCAGCACCGAAATAACTGAGGAAAGAGATGGCAGGAGCTCTGCAAGTGACAGTCCTTCTTCCCTCGTGACAGCAGCTTCAACCACGGGTCAATCAGGAGCCTCTACTGATGGCAATCATGTTCTGCAGAATGTGTCCTCTGAGGAAACTGCAGACAAAGTGTCCAACCTGATGGAGACATCACATTCCGTGGCTGCCAGAGCTGTTAGCAGCCAGAGTTCCCCAGAGCTCAGTGGCAGTGACATGGACAAATGCACAGCTGGCAGCAGCACACTGCTGGCTCCAAGCAGTGGTGAGCTCAGGCTTCAAAACCCTGAGTGTCAGCTGAGCAGCCCTGGGAGGAATGATGATTGCTTGCCAGTACAGAGCAGCAACTGGGAGAAACCAAGCCCTGGGAAAGGATCCAGTGCGTTTGAATTGGAGTGTAAAAGCACTTCACACAGTTATGGGAGCCATCATGGGACTGAGGACAGTGGCCAGCATGGCCTGACGCCCCCGTGGGTCCATTGCAACAACAGAGAAACTGCAGGGAAATCCCAGACTTTGCCATCAGAAAGGAAAAAGCTGAAATTCGAAGTGGAGAAGACACAAAATGTGATTTCAGTGTCCTGCTCTAGTCCCAGTAGTGAAAGCACTGCAGAAAATGAAGCAGAGAGAGGCCATTGCTCTGGCACTCAGTGTCTTCCCACAGCTCCCGTGAAATTCTCCAGTAAAGCAGAGGAGCAAGAATCAAGCACAGGAATTAATGAAGCCACTGGAGGTACTAAGATTGTGGAATACAGGAAAACAATCAAACTTCCCACACAAGCTCTTAATTACAGTGACATTAATGTTCTTTCACATCCTGCAGGTATCTCAAAAGCTTCACTGGTGGGATTTTTAGGGTCTGAACTAAGGGGAAGCGATTCTAACTCTTTTGCCTTGCACAATGCAACAGATGGAGATGACAAAACACATCTGGTAAAAACAGCAGCAAAAGTGCCACTTCCCAATGACAGTGCTGTGGATGTGTCTTCTAAAAGTCATCATCTGCAATCTGATCGTTTAAGTCCAATCTCACAACAAAATGCCTTCTCTCCAAAATATATCCTTAAACTGCCACAGGATAAGAGAGCTTCAGATCTGTCACCTTTGCTTCGATCTGAACAGGAGATGACACCTGGCACAGACACCGTAACCACCCCACCCTGCTCTTCCAGCAGCACATCCCTCCATTCTTATTCCAGTGATGTGGTTTGGTCCCTTTTAAAATCTGAAGTGAGACAAAAGGCTGGGAAAGGAGAAGTTCAATGGAATCTTCACGCAAACTGGAAAACTCCAGGATTCTGTTCACCAGTCAACTCAGAAACCACAAATATCTTAACCACAGCAGAGAACACCTTTCATAACCAAAACTTCAAGCAGCAGGATATTGCAAGAGAAGATTGGAAAAACAAACACAACAAAAATAAATTAAATTGTGAAAGGCAAACAGAAGAGAAGTGGATGAATAAAAGTACTTGCTCTACACAGACTCCGAAGAAGAAAATCTGTTTTACTTCTGTGTATACAAGCGGCTTTTTCATATCTGCTGACATCAAAGATGAGAGGAAGGCTTTACATCACCTCTGCTCAGGAAGTGACTCTTTGATAAAGACATCAGCTTCCAGCAAGGGTGCAGAGCCAACAGTCCTGGGATGGGACAGAGAGGGAAGTGCACGCGTCCTTAAGGACACTCCACCACCACTGCAGGATCTGCGGCATTCCCCGAGCTCAAGAGACAACCCCAGTTATTTTTGCCATTCTTTTGGCACTTTCTACTGCCACACTCTCAGCACTCACTGTAAAGGATTCCCAGCGCTGCCCCACAATAACAGGAGCAGCTCCTCTGGCACTTGTCCAGTCCCGGGCTCCAGGAGCGCCTTCCCGTCGCTCAGTGCCGAGCCCCGGCTGACCTGGTGCTGCCTGAGCAGGAGCCTCCCCCTGCCTTGGGAGCAGGGAGGGAATGCAGCCTCTGCACACCCCTCCGTGCACTCCTGGGACAAGGAACCCAGCAGGGAATGCACCCTGTCCAAATGCGACATCTCCATTTTCAAAATGAGAAATATTAGCAAGACCGTGGCATATGGCTTAACAAACACAAGCCTGAAAACCTTGGTTTCATCATTTTCTAAAGGACACCAGATGCAGGAGGTAATATTAATAATTCTGTTTGCTTTCTCAAGAGGGTGTTATTGGCTGACAGCCCACCTCCACACTCTTATTAGAAAAATGAAATAATTATCAGAAGTGTATTTATGGACATTTACAGGCATTTGCTAACACAGAATTTAAAATTTATGATTTTATAAGTCCTATACTCATTTGATGTATCAGAAAGATATATTTTTGTATGAATATTTAAGTTCCTTTCACTTGACCATTTCAGAATGCTGATAGTGAGAAGAGTGCATTTCTATTTCTTGATTTTTTTAATATATTTTTCTCTAATAGCATCTGTATTTCATTGTTTTCATTCTAAATTAATATTTGACTTAGAATGGGACTTAAATACAGAGTTATGCTACTTAACTCCCATGCTGTTTAGTGCTATTGAAAAACTGCACAGATTTCCAACTTCTCAGTCAATGTAATTCAGAGTTTTCATGTACTTAATTTTTTCCCAATATTCTCAACAGTTAAGCTCAGCAGTTCCTGGTGGTTCTTTCAAAAATATTTCAGAGCAAAAGAAGAAAACAGTAGTTTGCAAAAAGGAAAAACTCTCAACAAATAAACTCAAGAGGAGTCACAAACAGAAAAGGATTAAAGTCACCCCTAAATGGTAAGGAGTATGGCTTTCAGGTTCATTAGATATAGACATAATTTTGTTGTAATGCGCTGTAAAAACTCCACAGAACATAAAAAGTCATGCCCAAAATTCAACCTTGTCGAAACTGGGGGGAAAAAAAGATAAATCTCTCAGAAAGAGCTATTCTTATACCACAGCAGGACCCCAAAGGTAAACCATAAAAATATCAATATGTTGTTTACTATTAGGAACAGACTTTTCTAAGCAAACCAAACATATCCCACAGAAAGATGATGCCGGGTCAGTTGACTCTCTCTATGATTTAGAAAATACTCTTATCTGTCAAAATTGTCAGCATTTACTTTTGTTTGAAGGGAAGCAAAATGCTTCCGCTTCTAATCCTGTCCAGCTCAGAGCAGCATGCGAGGCCCTTTGTCCTCATACAGAAGATCCATATCCTGAACTGGTATTCACCAGAGAAGGCAGAAGAATAAATATCAAGTTTAACACAAACTAACAGAGCCATCTGTAGTTCAAAGGATCATTTGGTTCAAATAAAAAAGCAGGTAGAATTTGAGCATAAAGCTATCAAGGGCACATTGTCTCAATCAGCACAGCTCCCCCCTTTCAATGGGAATTCATATCAGTGGAACATTTACCCTCTAATCTTTCAGGAGTGTGGGGCAGCAGGATGTCTGATGAATTGCTTCAGTAAGGAGCACGTATTGTGTGCATACATCCCTCTTTATTCCATGCCCGAAATCAGACAGAGTGACTCCCTTGAGGACAAACCAGTGTCAGTAACTTAATCACCATGTCTAGTTCAGCAAACAGCACTGCAGTTTTGAGGGGTCATAAGAACAGAAATAGAAAACTCAGGTCTATGTCACCCAGCTGAGTGACATTCTTCCAGGACTGTTTTCTGATTTGATTTTCAGGTGGTGTTTTGCTGTTGTGGTTAATTTTCGGCTGGTTTCAGAATTTGTTTATATCAAATTTATTTGTATCAAATGAGTGCAGGGATTTAATTCAGTACAGTGTCCTGAAAGCTCAGGTCATGCCTATTAGCAGCTAACTGGTCCAGCTGGTAACCACCAAATGTAATTTAATTTTCTAATACACCTAACACCTGAACAAGTACATCCTTTTAGATTTACATCTTGCTCTGTGGATAGTGACAGCCTGTTGATTTAGGGATGGGACTTTAGTGTCACTCATTCAGGGTTACTAAAAGATGGAGCCAGAGTAGAAAATAAAGCAGAGTTGGATTATTCAGTGTGGGTTTGCTAAATAACTGAAATCCTTACCTTGTCCCTTAGTGATGATGAACAGGTAGTGCTCAAAAAGTGAAAAGGAAAAAACAGGACAGCCACACAACCTCAGGTGATTCCTGTGTGGTTCAAGTCTTTGTGAAGTATATTGTTTTAAAATTCCAGATGTAAGAAAAAGGATCTGTTATTCCTTAATAATTTTTCTCATAAAAAATCAAGGATTTACTGAATCCTACAGAGCAAAAAAGATAATAAAATAATTGTGGGTCTCTTGCCTAAAATTCAGATTTTTTTTTTGAGTTGACATAAACAAGCATCTCCTTCCCAGTAATAAATTGCTGTTGGACTTTAATGCACCTGGTGAGGTGGTGTTGTTCTCTGGCTGCTCTTTCATCTCCCGTATTTGTTTATCCCCTCAATGCCCTGGCCCTGCAGGTACAGAGGGAGGCACATCCATGGATTTGCTCAGCTGAAAATGAACCGGCTGAGCAAGAGGCCCTGTTTTCCCAACAGAGCTCTGGATGCTTTGAGAAAGGGCTGCTCATCCCAAACCCCCAGATTTAATAAGCATAAGAAGTGCCATTCTCCTCAATCCAAGATGCAAGGTAAGTATCTGGAATATTTGTGTGAAAATTGATGTTATTTTCGTGATATGATGACAAATGTAGCAAGTCTGAGCATGTGGGGTGAGAAAAATCAAAGTAAAAGTTTGTCCAACCTCTTTTCAATAGAAAATTATCTACACCAGCAGAAAGACTCATCATATTCCACCTCAGACAAACAACTTTGCAGAAGGAAAAAAGAAGGAAAGAATAACTCAGGAATATCTTCCCATACTGAAACCCTAAACCATGTTAAACAAAAAGACAAAATGGATATAAAAGTAGGTATTGTACCTTAATTCTTGTATTATTTTTTATTAAAAGAAAAAAAAAATGGTTAATTAAAACCTGAATTATATTCAGCTGTTTTAAAGTTGAAGTTGAAACTATTGTGTATCACAGATTTTGGTTAAAATGTTTAAAAATGTGTTAAAGGTATTTTTGGGGGTTAAAATATAATGAAAACTTACTAATGTTAGAATTAGCTGAAATAACAATTAAACTTGCATCAATTGGATGAAGTTGCTCTGGACTGAAAACTTGATGTGTAAATTTTTCCCCCTCCTCATTCCTACAGGACATTTCTGGGCAAATCAGGGAACACCCAAGAACAAACGCCTCTGTCCAGAACATTCCAGCTCCTCTGGGAATAGCTGTGACAGCTCATTCCTTTTGCTCCACAGCTGACACATCCCTGCAGGAATTCAGCAGGGACGTGGCCATTTGCTGCTGGGTGACACAGCCCCTGGTGCTGCAGCCGTCCCTGCCTGGGGAATCCTGGCCCAGCCTTCGCAGCGACCCCGTGGCAGCTTCCTTTGGGTCTTGTCCTGAGTTTACAAACACGGGCACAGGTGACCAACCTGACAGCACAAACCCAGAGGCTGCTGCTCCGCTTTCCTTACATCCAGGAGCAAGCCAGGACAACGTATTGAGGGTGGAGTCAGAGAGCCAAATATTTGGAATGTCAGACCTGGTGATGCAGGCCTCCGGAAGGGGGAAAGCTCCAAGTGAAAAAAATACACATTCACCTCCCACAGCAAACTCAGCTCCCAGTTCCCAGCCAGGATGTTCAGGTTTGTTTGGATCACAAGCAGAGTCTGTTCCTGAGACAGTCACGAGGACTCAGTTACCCAGCAGAGAGAACTCACAGAGGGCAAACTCATCCCAGCATCTCCTGGAGCTGCATGGAAGCACAGACAAGAACAGATCCCACCTGCAGCCCAGTCCCTATGGGAGGCCACGTGGAACAGCTGCTGCTGCCTTTAAAAAGCCCCCAATTACTCTCAGATCACCTGAGTTCAAGAGTTACTCTGCAACACCCCCCAAGACATACAAAAAGAGAGGCTTAGAGATGATGAGGAAACAAACGCGGGTGGAATACGACGACACGAGCAGCGATGATGAGGACAGGCTGGTCATAGAAATATAGCAACAGGCTGCTGCCAGGGCTTGTGTGGCAGGAAATGCCTTTGATCCATTGTTCTGAAACACCTTAACATCAGCAAAGCCATTCCTCTGTGCCAGAGGCAACACCCTCTTTGGAAGAGCCCTTCCTTTCAAGGCCTCAACCTTTTTTTAGAAACGCTCCTTTGAGGCTGGCATCGCACATTCAAACGCAAGAGGCAGCCCTGTGTTCCTGACAGGTCTCCAGCATTGCTACGTTCCTGCCAGTCTCAGAATTCCCTCAAATGCTGGCTGCCCGTGGGTGTGTAACTCCAAGCCTGCAGTGGATTGGGTTAATTCAACAATACAACTGCAGCAGCTTCCTCAGTTCCTCAGCTCAGATTTCCTGGAAGGGTACGGCTGTGTTCCCTTCTCTGCATTCCTGCTCCTTGTAGTCCCTGCCTCTGTGCTGGGAATGACACACTGGCATTAAGGGGAAGATCTGTTCCCTAAGTATCTGTGATATTGGAAGAGTCTGGAAAAATCTTTTTCCATGTTGCACAAATGTCAATGCTTCTGTGTGAGAAATGACACAAGCATGCTTTGCTTTGTGTTTTGTGCCTTTTATGCCAAGATCTACTCAAATATTCTTGATTTCTAGGTGGAGAATATGGGTGTTTGCTATTGGTATTTCCTTGTGGTAAGATTTCTGACAAGGATTTTCTCATTATATTTGTCACATTGTGTTCCAACTGATGTCATCTGGAATGTTTCATTTTTATTGTAATTTTAACTGCAATGATGCCATTTTATGGACAGTAAAGAAGCTATATGGCATAGCTTGTTTTCTTTTTTTAACAAGTTTTGTGCTACAAATCCTAAAATTTACTGGTTTCTATGTGAATAAATAATTAGATATTTCAATTTGACCAAGTGTGTTCACTTGCTTGATTAAACTGATGAACACTAAAAACATTCCACTTCTACACTATAGTCAAATTACATAGGAATTAATGGATTGTCCTACATGGGATATTTGGAGTTGCTTTTTAGTCATGCTCAGGTAAAATATTAAACAGATCATACAAAAAATCTAGTACAAATTATATGAAAAAAAAAAGTGTATGTGTAAAAAATGCCCAAACAGCTCAGAGAGATAAACCACAGTGCCAAGTCCTGTGCAATTCTTGTGTATTTGGATGTCCTACATTTGTACTACAAATGTGACAAGGCTTGAGGTCGTCAGAACAGAGCTTCACATTTACAAAAATTATTGCACTAAACCCCACCAGCACTTCCACAACAACAATTATCTTATGCAAGAGTTAATTATTATAATACATAGACATGTAAGGAATATTCTATATAAAGTTTTTCTGCATAATGTTTGTGGGTAAACCATGTGTTTTTAAGTGGAATTTCTAGATCAGTAATTTAGAAATATTCTAATGACAGACTCAGAAGTGCTGTGCAAAGAAACTTTCGTCCTGCATAGATTTTACAGCATGAAGCAGGGAAAATTCTTTGTCATTCTGCAGCTGTAGCTGGAAGAAAAATGAAACAAGGTTAAGGTAGCTGGGAAAGTAAATTTTAAACTCAATTTCCTGACAGAAGTAATCCTTGACATTTTAGTTCCCTATCCTGTGTAACAACTTGACCTAACATTAGTTCCTTAAAAGTGCCAGTGGATCCACAGCGGCATTTTAGCAGGCTCACTTCTAAAATCCTTTTTAGCAGTGACTCCAGCACAAATCCCTTTAGCCATTACAGGCCCTGCAGGAGCCAGGTGTGAGTCAGGTGTGAGTCAGGTACACCAGCGTGTGAGGACTGGGAGAAACGGTCTTGGCCTAAAGTGAGGGAACTCAGGGAGTTTGCACATCCAAATCCAACTGGATGTATGGAAAACTCTACCCCAGCTTCCCAGAACACGCTGAACTCACAAAAAGATGAAACAGGCAGACTCTTCTGTACCTTCTACACAGCACGAGAATCAGCCAGTGGTGTGTTTAATTCACTCCCAAGCAGCTGAACATAAAAACCACAGGAGGGCACCAAGCACAGGGGGAAAAATCTGTTTCCTTCTCCTCCGAAGCCAGCAGCAGTTCTGGTGGATCATCTCTTTGCTATAAGCAAAACTGAAATTCCTTTGCACATGAATGCACCTCATCAACTTTATCCTCCTTCCAGTGAAGGAAGCAAATTAATAAGAAATGCTGATTGCTAATAGTCAACACCTACATCTACCCAGGCAGATGCAAATCAGCAGATGTTTCAGATTTTGCCTCTTTAACTGTGAACACATTTATTCTTATTGTTTCAGACTTTTCTAGCAGAGCTCATTAAATATTGATATTTCACCGATCTGCCTGGCATACCCCAACTCTTACACAAAGGTGAGTGAGAGGGGTGTGAACCAACCAGAGCAAGCCTGAGATCCCCAGCAAATACAAAGATACACCTCGAATAAAAGTTGTGACTTTGAGCTGCTGGAACTGGTTCTGTAGGGGAAACTTCCAGCAGCTTCTCATAGAAGCCTCCCCTGCAGCCCCCCACTACTAAAACCTTGCCACACAAACCCAATACAGCAGCATGTTATTTAGAGCTGGAACAGACTTTCTTCCCGGTCCTATTTTTACCCACAAAAATCTTGTTTGTCAACATTTTCCCCAAAACACAATTCCTGATGTATTTAGTGCTTTAGTATATGTCCTGCTGGCACACACAGGGAGTGGTACCTAAAAACACACCTAAAGCTGGGTTTGTGTCCTGCCTAGGTTTTATTTGCACAACCAGATTTTTTCCCATTCATCAGTGTTTACATTGTAGTAGTTTTCCTGTAGTTAAGTCGCTTTGTTAAACCGTTAATTTTACCTTAAGGATTTGTGTGGAATTATGGCCACAGATTAAGGCTTCTGGCTCTGTATTTTTCATGTACTATCAGCATTCCATGAGTCACATGGATGAAAGGGTCGATAGTGAGGGGTTTTTTTTAGACTTTAAAATACTTTGAGATTTTAACAGCTGATTTAAAGTGTCCTGGTGGAACTGGATAAATGTCACGTAGAAGTACTTAGGGGCTGTGTCTTCCAGGGAGCTGTAATGTTACCACAGTTTGGTTATAAGCCATCCTCTTAAGTACTTAAACATTAAAAAGAGGTTTTCTTTCTCACAGTCAAAGTACCTATTGACTACTCATGACAACTGCCTGAATATGTTCTGCATTTATGTAATTCTATGGTTTAGAGGGGCAAAAGCCAGTTAAACAAGTGATGGACTCACTTGAACAAATTTGGGGGCGCTTTGCAAAGTAGTCAAAGAGAATTCTTGTACTGTGAGTGTATAGATTATTTCAGCTTTAAAACCCTCACTATAAAAGTCTCATTACCAGACTGTCAGGGCTGAAAACCCAATGCTAAACAAGGTGATTCTAACAGAGTCAATTCTTTCTATAATCCATTTTTAAGCATCACAAGGTTTGTGCATGTACGTCTGCTGCCTGTTCTTGATTCCCGGATTGACAAAATAAGCAGCTCTGAGCACAACTCCAGGAGCATGTTCTTAATCCAGCCAGGACTGGAAGTGTTTCAGAGTGAGCTGGTTGGGATATATTAGACTGATTCTTTTCAAAGATTCTTATGCCATTAACAAAAGGAGGGATTGGATGAGAGCCATGGGAGCTGTTTCATAACCTCCTGTGGTCTTGTTTTGCAGCTGACTGTGATGGCCACTCAGGTTCTGCTGCTGAGGTCAGACATTCTGGACCAGCACAGACAGTTAGGCCTTGATGGAGTCAGGCTTCAATTACACTTTCTGCTTTACACTTAACCTCTGCAAAGCAAAGCCTCTCACACATTACAGAGGTATCACAGGGCAAAATTCAGGTCACTTCAACAGCCCTCCCCACTATTCTTACAGTGATAGAGCTATAATCGGTGTTTGTATCTAAAAATCTGATTTATCATTCTGTATTATACATATCACAGTCAGATCTTTCTTGAAAATATCCTTATTTCATTGCACATGCCCAAATGAAACATTCTGTCTCAAACACACAGCTGGGACTATGACAGGATCCCTCAGCTGAGCTGCTGTCCTTTCTCCTCTGTAAAAAAAAGGCATTACAGAGATTTCTTCCTCTCCATCAAAATGGTTAATAAAAAAAAAAAAAAAATTGATTTCCGTAACATGCTTTGGCAGCAACTGAGATGAGCAACTGAATGGGGAAAAGGGAGCCAGGGTTGTTCCCACCTGTGTTAGGAAACCACAGGATGAGAAGAGCAATACTTCACTGGGGAGCTGAGCCAGGACTGGAACAGTTACCTCAAATCTCCAGACTTGTAAGTACAAATGCAATTACGAGATTGGCACAAGCAGCACTTCAGAGGGTTCTGTGCACATACATGTTTGTGTCTTGGCTGGGAGGAGGAACAGGTAAAAGTTACACTCCTTGAAAAGTAATTCGACCATTAGTTCCACAGAGCCTCTTAATGCTCCTGTTGCTCACAGTGAATCATCTGCCTTGAGCTCCTCAAGTGAAAGACACAAAAATCCATCACAGCCTCTGCAGCCCACGAGTGCCTGGCATTCCGACTCACCCCATTTATTAAAAAGTTTTGTATAACTTGGTTGATTCTAGTTACGGGTTATGTTAGCTCCAAATGGAGCAAATATTGAAAAGGGAAATGATACAAAGGTCTCAGACCTCGAATCACTGGTTGTCCAGAAGTAAGAAAGTAAATATAGCAAAGCAAAGCATAAAAAAACTGCCTCATCCTGCCCAATATTATAAGGCTTAAGGGATTATATGAAAAAGGATTTAAAAGCTTTGATTTAAAAATAAGAACAAAAGCAAAATGGTCCTTATCACATGTTTGATATGAAAAACACCAAACCATTTTTAATTTGTACCAGATGTGGATAGGCAGATGTGAACTGTTGGACAGTATTCACAGAAGTGGAATTAGGGAAATATCCATAATTAATAGCATGCCTGTGGAAACGTGTTCTGTGCTTCAAAAAGAATTCAGGTGATATTAGAACTGGAAGAACCTCCTTACCCTGAAGATGTTGACAAATTTGAAGAAATTCCAAGCAGTGAAAAAAATCCTGATTGGAGAAACAGATTACTTGTGCAGAAACATTAAAAGCACCAATCTTCTGCTCTCAATTACACCAATGTGGTCCGGTTAAATTCAGTGGCATTGTACCAACAGAACCAGGAGAAAAGCTTGATTGAAACAAATGATATGAAGGATTTGCTTAGAAATGCTCAGAGGAAGAATTCCCTTTAGGAAGGAAAGGAATTGGCAAAACATTTTGGGGAATCAATAGGTCCTGTAAGATTTAAAGTGCAAAGAAGGAAAATACAGCCAGAGAATGTTCCACTGCAGTAACATGTTCTAAATAACTCCCCTGGGATATTTAACAGAAGCCAGAACACAGGCACTCACTGCACAGAAAAATTACACACAGGAGGTCTTCAGAGGAAGCCATCAGGCAGTTCTTCCCCTGGATATCCCTGTCATTCATGGAATCCATGTGCTCATCTTTTCTATGCCTACATCCATTGTTTCTCCCCACCTTAATTCATACAGTAGTGACTAATGCGTTATGAAAATTCATCCATGCTGGATCAGTTATAAAATGTAATTGCATTGCCTGTGTGCTCTGTCTACCAGATGTTCCCTTTTGTGTTCATCGAGAACACATTGTGTAAGAAGAGCTTCTCCAACCAAAACACCCTCAACCACTCTTGGTTTAATTACAATGACACTGCAAAAAATGGGGCCAGAAGGGGAGAAATCTTGTCCTTGCCTCCTGGACAACAGGATCAAGAGGGAGTTTTTAGGATAGATCTGACAATACATATAGAGAATCAGAGAATCACTGAACCCTTAAGGTTGGAAGAGACCTCTTAGGTCAAGTCCAACTATCAACCCAGCACCACCGCCTTGTTCACACCAAACCATAGCCTCAGGTGCCACACCCACACATTTTTTGCACATTTCTGGGGATGGTGACTCCACTGCACTCCTGGGTAGTCTGTTCAACAACTTGTCAGGCTTGACAACCCTTTCATGCAGAAATTTTTCCTGAGCTCCCGTCTAAACTTCTCCTGGTGCAACTTGAGGCTGTTTGCTCTTGTCCTGTGATTTGTTACCTGGGAGAAGAGATCAACCCTCAGCTCAATGCACCCTCCTTGTCAGGGAGTTGTGGAGAGACAGAAGGTCGCCTCTGAGCCTCCTTTCCTCCAGGCTGAGTCCCCCCAGCTCCCTCAGCTGCTCCTGTCAGATAAATTTACCCGTTGCTGGTCACAGTGTGCATTTATGCTCTCAGAACTGGTGTGCTTCTTCTTAAAGTTGCATCACGCAGCACCTTTCCCGCAGTGCGTGTTCCCCGGTGTGCTGTTTACCCCGTGGGAGCTGGGCTCAGCTCTCCCGTGGCTGCTCTTTGTGTCGCTGTCACACGATGTGACAGGAGCGCTGTCCCCCGGACAGCGGGAGCCACCTGCGGGAACCAGCAACAACTACAGCTCTAACCTGTCCCCGGAGCCGCCTGGGGAGGGGACATCTGCCCACACCTTCCCGAGGGAGAGGTCAACTTCCCTCCTCTGTCGTGGCACTACAGCGGCTTTTGAGAATTCTCAGAGTTCTGGAGATCCCTGGGATGCTGAAACCAGCGCAGTCCCATGGCTGGGAATCAATACGTGGCTAAATACGTTCTTGTTTAGGGTTAAACAAGTATTTGAGAGCTGCCAATTGGCCATGCTGGACCTTTAGTGTGAACTGGGGTGGTGGCACAGGTGACACTCCTGGTGCACCTTTGTCCCTTGCAGAGGAGTCCAGTGCATCTGCAATGGAATCTGTGGAATCTGTGTTTCTACCCAGCCTGCTTGGATTTCCTAGAGGGACCTCCAGAGCACATGCAGTGCGTTGGTGACACTGTCTGTGGGTATCACAGCTCGTCAGTCTGCAGCAAGGCACACCTCCCTCACCAGGTCACTCCAGCCGTTCCGATGACCGTGCCACCCACCCCTGCAACTCCCTGATCCTTCTGGCTTCAGAAATCCATAGAAACCTGAAGCCAAAACACAACCGAATCTGGCATTTCACATAGCAAAGGATCAATCTAAAATTAAATGGGATTTACTTCGCCTCCCAAGCTCTGGATGTGACAAATTTCAGAACAATGAGATATGAACCATTTAGAAGTCAGTGATCAAAATAGCATTTCTGATGGAAAGATTCCAGATTGGACTGTAGCAACGGTAACTATGTTGCAGTAAGGCCGAGTCTAAAAAAGCCCCCAAGATACACAAAGGGAAAGAGCCATTTTTTCACGTGTCCTTGCATGAATATTCCCTCCCCTTGATCACTATGTGACAATAAGAGAGCTGGAGTCAACAGAAAACTATTTAGTTGACTATCCCTAAGTTCTTTACATAGCTCGTATTGCTGTAAATATCTTTGCTCCCTGAAAAGTTAAATTCATCCCACATTCTTCTGGGAAGGCTCAGGGCTGGCGCTCCAGCAGCGTTCCTAAGGGAAGCCTTACAGAACTGGAATGTATTCACAGGTACTCTCCCTTCCCCCCAAGTGAGAAACCACAATTATGGGATGCAGGGAGAATTAACATCATTTGGGAGACAAAGGTTTCACAGTACAGCACAACTTAAAACAGACCACAAGTCTGCATTAAACACAATCAACTCCAAAAAAAAAAAAAAANTTTTTTTTTTATGCTGTTGTGGGAAATCATGTGCTATTCTGCAAAAAAACCCAGGAATGTAAATAAGTCCTAAAAGCAATGGAATCCTAATTGGTTTTCATCAAACTAAAGGGATTTGAATTCTCTAGCTAAATGAATTGATCCTAAGATTGATTGATAAAAGTTCATACTTTACAAATGCTGTATGACCCTGGCAAGCACAAAGGTTGTGGTCAATGGAATTAAAACTTGTTCTTCCACTCAGAGCTGCAGATCCCATCATGCCTCAGGTTGTTCCTAGTGTTGGCATGTGCTGCTGTTTGAGATGAATCCAGGGAGCAGGTTTACAAAACTTCCAAATACTGACTTAGTGAAAACTCCTGTTTCCAACTTTTCTAATGACGTTTTACCAACATAGTGAATTTAACGCTGTATTTTCCTCTGAGCACTGGCTGAAAGGGGGGTGAGCTGCAAACAAATGTCTATGGAAAGATCTTCTGACTGAAAGGAGGGATTAGATCTCATCTCCTTGGGGCTGCACAGAAATCCTTCCTCTATGAAAAGCTCTCAGGAGGTTGGAAAGGTGTAACTGCCAATATCTTCACTTTACCAATGCAGCTCAGACTTCAGCAGTTTAGGTGACAAATTTACAGTAAATTTGATGTAATTTCTACTACATTCACATTATACAACAAGAGGATTCTTTTCTACTCTTCTTTCCCCTAAAAGAAATGGAACTCTGGCAACAGCACCTTTTGAGAGCCCTCCACTGCTGGTGAACATTTCTAGTTCATTTTGTTCAACAGTGGAACAGAAATACTTTTAGTCACTGCAGCTAAACCACTTTATAACTGGCATAGTCATAATTGATAAGAAATCAATTCCTTGTGCCAGCTGCATAATTTCATTCACAATTTTACATCATCTTTCAAGTAATCTCAAAAGCCCTCAGGCCCTCCCCAGATGCAGAAGAGAGAAAACCTCTGTGACTGTTTTGAGAACACCCTGAACTGCCAGTTCAATTTAACAGCCAGGATTTCTCTACATCCTTATTTTTTTAGGCTGCCATTACAAAGCAGGTGCTTTACTCATAGAGCAGAATTCTCTCTTACAATGGAGGACATCTGACTTGCACATCAGATTGCAGAGTAATTTTAGAATATTTTAGTCATATTTCTTTACAAACCTTTCTTTCAGATAATGCTGTGTACCAGGGGGTTATAGCCAGTGGTTTATAGATTTTTATCTACTCAATGAGCTTTTTTAGTTCTTCCTAAAGCCGGGTTTTCCTTTCATGAATAGTTCATGTCACACCTATCAGCCCACAGATCTTTGTCATTCATGTCTTGGCATCTCCTATGGCATCTTATTATACGGGAGGAATCTAAAAAAAAATACATATAAATTGCTTACTTGATCCTTGATTTCAGAGCTATTAATGTGCTAAGAAAGAACATTTTCAATTGAAGGTGAAGGTTTTTGGGCTTCTTCAAGGATAAAATCTAAACCCCTAGCATGACATGACTGTAATCCTGTCCAACAACACAAAAACCCACAAGTTTCCAGCTCTCTGTTGACAGAGAACAGCCATCCACAGTGCTAAAAAAACAGTTTCCCCATTAGGTGCCCTAACAAAGTTTCCAAACTATTCAAACTCAGAGGCATAAATCAAGAAAACAAAGCTTTTGCAAGATGTTACATGTAAGTTATACTAAGAAGTTAAAGAAAACCATCTGGGCATAAAATGTAAATACAGCCAGCATACAAAAATTATGAGGAAAATAAAACCAACCATGCATTTCAAATGCCCCAAAGACAGAGCTTTCATTCTGCTAGGACCACTGAAGTTTAATTCTGATCATTCAGCTTGAATAAAAAAGTCATTTTTCAAAACACTGATCAACCAGGGCACTAAAGCTTATGCTAGATGCAGCTTTTCTCAACTTTTTGGCTTTTTTAAGATATGGTCCTTCCAGGCTGGGAATTACCAGCATCTCTTCAGTGGCACCTATGAAAGAGATGGTGACTTCCTGAATCATCAGGGGAAATATCTATCAGGATTAAACCTAAAAGGTTTGGTTCTGTCTCTTCTATTGCTGAATCTTCATTTTCTGAAGGGTGAAGCACCCTGGCCTTGCTTTGCAGACCCAGGAGATTCTGAGTAACCCTGGCAGGAAGAACGAGAAGAAAGTCTGAATACACTCCCAAAGACAGGGCCTGCAGTGTCGGAAGGAGATTAGAAAACATCTCAAAATGCTCCATCCCTGTACAGCAAACTGTTTTTCAAAGGTGTCTCTACACCAAATAAAAAAGAAATTCTTTTTAAAATCAAAACCCAGAACCTAATGGTATAAAATGCCCGAACTCTGGATTTTTCATGCTGACTTAGTTCAAATCACTTACATAAGCAACATACTTGAGATTTGATTACATAGCTAGATTTTCTGTTTATTTATTTACTTTTAAACAGGATGCTTGCTTGGGTTTAAGTTAGTTTGGGGAAAGGGAAGTAGGAAGATTTTGAAAACAAACAAATTACTTACAAACAGACAAGTTAAAAAAATAAACCTGTAAAGCTGAAGCTCTCCCTGTCTCTCGAGGCTGGTACCTTTGGATTCCCAGCACATTCCTCGTCTTCCTGAGCTCATGGAGTGACTGGGAGGGACCAGCAGCCTGGAACCCTTGGCAGAGCCCAGCTCACAGATGATGAGACTCAGTTTGTCACTGATTTCAGAGATAACTGTCAAGATAGGGATTTCTGGCTTAATTTCCTGATTCAAGAAGGGAGTACGTGATCCCAATCATAAACCATCCAGTGAGCAGCAAATGATGCCTTAACAGCATTTATAGCTGAAGTTTAAAATACTCATGGAGTTTGTATAAAACAGATGTGAATTTTCAAACTAAACTAACAAACTGCTTTCCTAAGAGGAAAGAAGTTGAAGCAGCAGAGGAAAGCTCGGTGTCTTCCTCTGCTTCTGAGGAATCAGAAAGGGAGTGATGGTTCTCTGACAGCTCATGTACTGAGTTTCAGTTTTCCTGCTGATCAGTTTTTATACTCTCTTACAAATAATTTTTTCATAGTCTTCCTTTCACTCTTCTAGGAAATTCTATCTACATGTGCTTTGTTGACAGGGCTCATCTGTTTATTTTAAAAAACCCCATTTTTTTCTGTACAGACACAATATTTTATTAGTCTTAAGTGCTGAATTTATTGTCCCAGATATTGTATTTACTTGGGCTTTTAGCCTGAAATCTGCATCTGTTTTCAGTCCATCCATAGGAGCCCTAATCTCCACAAGGCTCTGAAATCACCTACGTGTTGGGCTTTTCTTCTCTCCTTTCCTAAGCCAGCTAATGTGGAATAGCCTGGGCCATAATTTTCAATCTTTTCTAAACCGTCTGACCTTCAGTTTTCCAACTGTGTAAACCTGTCTTGGCCAAGAACAATCAGAACAGAGAAAAGTAGCAACCACTTCCTATGTGTGGAGTCATGGTGACTGTCAGGAAGGCCAGAGCAACTAAATAAAATGGCAAATAAAGGTTTTCACTGAAAACTGCCAAATAAGTCTGAACTTTATTAGAAAACCTCAGGCTCAGAGCAGAATTTCCTTCATAGAAATAAAACATGCCCCTTTAATTAAAGCTGAAGATGTTCCTGCCAAGGCACTGCTGTGAACACAGGCTGGAAGCACAATGGGGGCTTCCAGCGCCTGGTGGTGATGGACTGGAAAGATGCAGTTCTTCACAAACAGTTTGGACTGTAACCCAACCTTCTCATGAATGACAGTCTCAGACATTCTGAAATCACAAGAACTGTTTGTCTGAATAAAAAAAAAAAGATCTCTCCAGAAAATCAGGAAAACAACGTTTAGTTTTTGGCAAAACAGACAAGAAGTCCCAGTGGCCCAGTGCCATGGTGCCAGAACTCTGCAGAGTGAGAGTAGAAGAAATGCATTAATTAACTCAGCGTTCAACCCCTCCCCTCAAACCCATGAAAAATGGTTTCTGTAGTAAATAATTATGGAGGATTTACCACATATGAGAAGAGCACTGAATTTAAACAGTGTCATGCCCTTTATCCCACTGTGAACTGCAGTATCTGGACGTTTGGCACAGCTGCTGTCCTTGTGTACTCTCACAGTTTGGTAACAGGAACCACAATCTCAATATCCCTGAGTAAATTTGTTACTCTATTTGTGTTGCTGCCTCATAACTTCTTCTCCTTGATCTTGCTTTCCCTACTTATTTTACTGGCAGTAAAACTCAGTAGATTAATAATGCTATTAATACTTTACTTTCCCTGCCAGATCTTCTTGGGTGGCCAGTTTCCAGCTGTGTAACAATCTCTGCTTGCTCACATCTCCTTGTTCTCAATGCCACCCTTTCTACCTTTTTTTTTTATTGTATTCTGCAAATTTTAAGGCCTCAGTGCACTTTCAGAACTCATGACAGAAACTATTTGAAAGCTGTGGCTTGAATTAATTAATAACTCATGCAACTTTTCCCAGAGAAACTAAAAGCAAGTAAATATACCTGAATGACACTCTAGCTGATCAGACATCTATGAGATTTAGTGGAAAAGCTGATAATCATTATTTAATTCATACTTTATGCTATTTAACTGGAGCCTATAATAATCCTCATTGCTTTTTGCAGCGACCCTGCACTCAGTGATTTTTCTGCCCATCACTGTTATGGCAATGAGGGACATACAAGATCCTTGCCTGCAGATTGTGGCTCATCACAAATTGAATAAAAATCCTGTGTCCTCTTCAGCTATTTGTCATTATAGAGTCACTGCCTGTCTGACTTTAACTCATATACACATTAGGTTAAAGTTTGCAGGCAAAGTTGCAAATATCAAAAGCAGAAACTCTGACTCCTGCTCCTCTATTCCTTGATGGATCAAAGATAAAACAGTAAAAGGAAAAATGTCAAAACAATAATAAATTACTCCAGAGCCAGGGATAATAAATTAAATTATGGCCTTTCCGATGTGTGAAATGCTGTTACTCAAAACTGGAAAGGCATGGAAACAATTGCATTTCAGAGTGAGAGAAGTATGATCCCAGCTCTTTTGTTCCAGTTCAAACAGCACACACGACCCTTGCTAACAGCTGTTGTGCATTGTGCCTCCTTAGCTCAGCAAGGTAGATCCAGGCTCCCGAGAACAGCTTGGAGCATCATTGTTTCTTTGGAAGTGAGAGTCAATAAAAATACTGACGAAGGAATGCAGCCAGGCTCTTGGAGTTGTACAGACTACAGTCCTTCCTCATTCCCTCCCTCATCAAGTCCTTCAAAGAAGAAAACAGCTTTTTGAACTTGCCTCTTTCTTTAGTAATTTGCCTCAATTTTCTTTGCGATGCTTGCCACAATGTATTTTCTAAAATATATGAAAAGTAACACTGTAATAAGAAGTTATTCCACACTCTTTTCTCCAAGCCCCCAACAACACAACCCTGGCTTGGCAATGTTTGCAGCTGAAGAATTTTGAAGAGGGAAATAGCGGAGTACCTGGGAAGCTCAAATGACAGGCAGCCACTCTAAACAGCCTGGTGCCTGCTTAACTCTTCACTTTAAAGAAGCACTCAGGGGCAAAAACCAGAAGCAAAATCCCAGCCGTGCTGCTGGAGAGATAAACTTTACCCTTGGCCAGAGATTAACATCTCATTTTCTTCCTTTACCGTTTCTTTATTCCTTTTCTCTACATCGCCTACTAATGACCTATTGTATCTTTTTACTTTTTGTTTATTCCTCCTCCTGTTTGCTTCTATTGTCTTTGTAATAGAAAAGATACTTCTGTGAAAAGTGAGTTAATTGACTTTCTCTTTTCCCCATCCCTTGTCTATTGTTTTTCCTCATTATCTTTCCCATTTCCCCACAAAACACTGCTACTTTCCCAGTCCTATTTTGGCTGATGTCCTGGTATTCCTCCCCAGGAGCTCAGGGAGAACATTCTTTTGGCACCCACTCTTTCCTTAAAATCTGATTTACTGAAACTTGCTTTACCAGCCCTGATAAGGGAGGGTGAAATGCAGTTGAGGAAATGTGAGAAAACTCCCTCAGCTGCATTCAGAACTTTCATGCAGGTTGTGTGGTACAGTTACTCTCCCTCTACCTCTCTTACCCTGACGTTTCAGCCACACAGAAGGTAACTCACACACTTAAATGTACAAAATGTACAGAATCCTGCCATGCCTCAAGTTCTGCACTGCTGTTATTCCCGGGCTTGTGTTCTTAAGCTGAATGAGGTCAAGACCCTCCACAATAAGTACAACCATGTCAATGAGGGCAGATAAATAGATTCAGAATTTCCATGTTAGATTAGGTTTATGTTCATCTCGTAATTCCCCGTGTTTACTTTGCAGCCCACTGACTCTTCTGGAAAGGGCTGTTCCTTTTGAACCATCAAGGAAGATGCCGTCAACTCTTGTTCTTCCAACAAACCAGACTAAACACCACATTGCCACAGTCGTGAATTTCATAACTGGGGCAGCTTTCAATATCTGAGCCATCGGTTATTTACCAACAGCACCTCCAGCTGAAAGCAGCTTGGTACCCTGGACCTGCCTGGCAATTCCCTCTTTGCCATGAGCCATGCTGGCTCTGTGATGCACACAACACCTCGGTGGAATTTTAGAATGCACAAACCCAGCTGCACAGCCTGAGCACTGCAGGAAGGGCTGGAGCGCTGCACGTGCACCTCAGCAGTGCGTGAGCGTCCTTAACCTCCCTGGGTCAAAGCTGCTCCAGCCCTAGGCCACACAACCTGCACACAAGGCCTGCAGGTGTTAGCCCAGAGCTCACACTGCAGCCCCCTGAGCCTTCCCAGGGACTGGAATGGTTTAGCAGCTCAGCCTCTGCACCAAACTGCGATAATCCCAGAGGGCTGACAGATCACTCACGACACTGATGCCCAACTTGGCCTTGTCCTCGTGTTCAGACATTTGTGCCATTTCATCCCAACAAACCTGGAGGATTATAATGTCATGCCGTTGCAAAATGTAATTTGTTCACAAAAATAGGTTCAGGAACTAAAGGTTCAGGTTCAATCAAAGCTTATCAACAAAGCAAGCTGCTCTCAGAGGGCTAGGTGTGAGCAGCACTTGCAGTTTGTCATGTCACACTGTTTAAATAATACAAGTTCATTTTTCATTTTATTTTGCCTTTACTAGTTCATACAGGCAGACACTTGTTTATTTCTCTCTGAAAGTCTTTTCTTAGTGAGAGATAAGTTACTCGGGGAGAGGAAAGGTTATATATTCAAACATGGTGTCAAGGTTGTTGCTAAACTGATGAGTCTCAGCTGTGAATCCTCCCAAAAAAGAAATAGTCAGACCTGGATTTGTCTTTAAAACTGGATTTACCAAGGAATTGCAATAAGGAGTCATTAACTTCATTAGTAGCTGGTAACTGCTGCAGAACTTTCCTTTATACTTCAAAGCGGCACCAGAAACATTAATCTCTTAGAAATGTTAAGTACAAATTTGAAAAGGAGATTTGCTACAGAGTAAAGGTGGTTATGACCAGCCTGTTTGTTTTTTATATAGGTGAATAAATTATTATCACACAGTATTCTGACTGCTGTACATTAACAGTCCAGTCCACCTGGGCACACCATATACAATAAATCAGGTTTTTGCCATCAATGTGCACATTTTTCTGCACCACATATTACATTAAGCTTTGCTCCAGACTTATTATGTAACAAGACTGCCTGTTAGAAAACACCTGTCTCACCTACGCATTTGTAAATAGATATTCCTGTCTACCAGGGCTCCAACACGGGGTATTTTTAATGCTTGCAGTCACCTGCAGGTCACATCACAGAGCCACAGCAAGAGAAAAGCCCTGAAAGTGCTTAACCAGGCAAAAAGGAATCATCAGAACCCAGAGAGGCCAAGCTTTTCTGCAAAAATCGTGCTCTTAATTAAAAGCCAGCAGATGTTGTAAAGCTCTTCACAGCCAGAAGGGCTATGAACCACATGATTTGCAGCACAAGCTTTAGGCTTTTATTCCACCCAAGCTGCTGCAGCTCTGCTCAAAGAGAGCTGTAAAAAATGCCCTGGTACCCCCCACTGCTGCTCCTTCAGCTCCCAGGGCACACGAGTGGCACCGGCCAGCACTCACCTCTCCAGCAGCCCAGGGCTCTGCTCCAGGCAGGACGGTGCATTCAGGGCTTGTGGTCCTTTGGCTTTCCAACAAATGCAAAACCACTCCTCTTCAAAGGCATCCAGGCAGGCTTCAGCTCCAAGAACAGGAGCTCCCCAGGAGGAGCTGTCAGAGAAGCACGTGGATTTCAATTTTTATACAAGAACCTGAGGGTCAGCCATAGCTTTGGGGACATCCCCAGTCTCAAGCCCCCTTCCTCCAGCTTGTCTTTACACCTCCCTCTCCTCCCAGGACTCCAGGCTCCCCCAGCCACTCACACTACAAATGATTGACCACAAGTTTCCTACCAGTCTGCTGAGGAAGGAAAACCAGGCCAGACCCAAACCCTTATACATGCACACCACTCCCTCCCTCTCCACACCACCCTCCAGACTGGCTTCTGCCCAAAATGATTTGTTTTGGTGCTCGAGCTTTCTTCCCTGCCATTGCACCTCCAGAAACAAGCTGTCCCTCCCAAGTCCTTGCTCGTTTTCAAATGTGTGAAATTCTTTTGGCAAGACAGCCACCTCAGTTTTTCACCTCCAGCTTCTTATTTGCTGGCAGCTCCCTGTCCACTCTTTACAAACACAAGAAGTGTTCAGATTGATCACTTTTTCATATGGAATTCTCTTTGTTCAGTAACATGCCCAAACATGAATAAATGTGAAAGAAAAGAAATGTTGCACATAATAACTATAGAAAATTCTCCTCCTGTAAAATCCTGTTATTTTCACAAAGACTGAGATTGTTTGGATCAAGGAAGGGAGGTCAGGTTCAGATTCTGGGGAGAGTGGTGTGTAGTGATAATAACACTTAGGATTTTTGCAGTGTTCCTTATCCAGAGATCTGAGCCCTGTCTCCAGTACATTACAACAGCAGGATATGTTATCTTATGCAAACTCCTTCCTAAATTTCACAATAGCTGTAACAAGCAGGAATCATTAAATTAGTGTGGCTGAAAAACAGCCACAGAGCTCCTTCTTTGCTTTCATCTAAATAAAGTGAAACACAGTCAGAGCTGAGGCATTAGTCCTCTTCCCTGTTTACCAAGTATCTACTTTACTCTTAATGGGACATAAATACTAAAAGTAATTACTAAAAAAATGGAACAACACAAAAGAGTATCCAAGCTCTTCTCCTCTAAGCAAGTTACCGAGTTGCAACCCCTACAAATGCTCAGTTGCCCTTTTACTACATCTGGTTCAAAGGCCACTAAAAATGGGATTCTTTGCACTGACATCAAAGGGCTCTGAATGGGGCTGTCTGAAACACGAGGGGAGACAAGATTAACTTCAGCTTTCTGCCCATAGAACTCCAGCAAAAAGTAACAAATAATAATCAGAAGATAAGGTTTTCTTGAGAACCTACTGATTTCAGCACATTTTTCCAATGTCAGCTACCACTCTGGAGTTGCTTGCTTTGTGAGAGTGATGCAGAGTGTGCTACTAAATACAGTGTTTGCAGCTTAATATGACCTTTTCTTTCTATAACACTAAAGAACTTGGTGACTAAGAAGGAAGCAAGAGGGTGGGAAAAGATATATGAATGTTTTATAAAGCACTAGATTGGTTGTCTTTATTTAGTGCCATATCTGTATTGATCAGGCTTTCCTCCTGGCCTGCCGTGGAGCTGTAAGAACAGGCATCAGTGCCAAAAAATCCTGCACTGCTGCTGAAACCTTACCCTACCTTTTAACTGCAGGCTTTATTACTCGTGTAAATACATCCTAGGAACTCAGCTTTTAAAGTGGTTTCTTGCAGTAACCAACTTTATTTAAGCACATCTGGAACTTCTTTGTAACTCACAACTGCTTTGTGTAGTCACCTGTATGATGAAGGTTAAATGCTGTGAAATTACGGCTGGGGGCTCTGATTGCCCCACAGTCACAGGAGTGAAGGTTTAAAGCAGAGATACAAGGGGCAGAGGAGTCCTAAACAAACCCGAGATTATGTTCCTAATTGAAATGGCAGCCCAGGGTTTTCACATATAAAATCTGGAATCTGAGCTTACTTTCCTTAACATCATCTGTTTCAGCTGCTCCGCATTCCAGGACTCCTTCAGCCTTGACCTCATCCCTGAGATTATTCTCCCTTCAGTCAATTAGAAGTTCTCAAATATACAGTATTTATACCCAGCAATGAGGCAGGTCTGCTGATTGTCTGTCTTCAGCTGCCTGGGTGGCCCTAAGAATGAGGAAATGTCCCAGGCCTGGGAATTCCCATTTTCTGTGGAGAGAGCAGCTGGCACTGCCAGCACTGCCCAGCAGGGCTGCACAAGGGCAGAAGGGATGTGTTGGAATTGGGAAGATTGAAGATATAAAGAGAAGGGTTAACTCTACACATTTTGTTCATGATTCTCAAGATTCATGCAAAGTACCCATCCACCCTAAAGATCTTGAAACTGGAAAAGAAAAAGGAATCTATGAAGTTAAAGCAATTTTAAAGAAAAAGCTGAAAAATACTATTAACTAGCTCTATTGGCTTCCAATCTCTGCCGGCAGGCTACTATCCCTTTTTTTTAACTAAATGAAAACATAATCATTAAATAGATTTACAAAGTTATTTTGATCATATATGAACATCACTGACAATGGTATCCAGATATCTGTTCTTACTTCTCCCAAATCAAAACAGACACTGGATTTTAAAAATTTGTTTGTTGCTATTTCCTTAACCAGCTTTCTTGTTTCAAGAGTGCCATATTTGTTAAACTAAAAGTTCTCAAGTCATTAGGTAATACACGACCCAAACAACTTGATAATCAATATAAATGAGAATCAGGCCTACAGTACCAGGAGTATTAATTCCTTTGATGAGAGTTTCTTTCTTCCTATAGAGTCTATGTCTTATCATCTTCTAAAGCTTACAAGAGGTCATTTGGCCAAACCCTTGCCCTTAATTCCTGAACCCTGGTAGCTGATTTAAGAATATATTTTATTACTCCTCCTGTTTGCACAGCACTGGGTGCTGATATGGTCTCCCCTGGCTCTCCAGAGATTAAACAACGCACAGAAGAAAAAGCAGAGCAATGTAGAAGATACTTTCAAAATTTCATGTAGAAAACAGAACAATACTTTTTAGGAAAATGTTGTTAAATCAGTTCACATACAACACAACTTTTTTTTGTTATGACATATCTATATGCATGATACAGTTATGTATTTCTCATTTCTAGGATAAATTCGCATCATTATTATAAAAATGAATAACAGTTGTAATAAGGAAAATGAAATTGAAATTATTGAATCAGAATTTAGACTCATGCCATTGTTACTTAAAATACCTGCAGCATGTAACCAGTACTTCCTACTCGGTGTTCTGTTAAACAGTAACTGCACAATAAATCTTTTTCTTTTCCCGATAAGTTAAAACGCAACCATCAGCATTTGTCAAAATCAATCCTGTATCCAACAACACGAGATTACGATATCTAGAATTTTATGATCTGAAGCAATTAATTTTTTCTAGATATATAGGAAAGGGAAATAACTTCAAACCAATTCGTTTTTTCAGAGAGGTTTTGTTGCGATATTTTTCAAATTAGAGCACCATAGAAGTGTGAGGCCGAACTGCAACTCTGCTGGGGCTTGGGGAGCATGACTTGAACACACAGAGCCCCCAGCCCAGCAAAACAAGGTGTACAAACATTCCAGCCACTGCAGTTCCTCATCCCCAAAGGTGAGCAAGCACTTCTTTCCCAGCTCAAGCAAGAACTTCAGTATCCTGTTGAACTTAGTAATTTATGGGGGTTCTACTCCCCCCTGTATTAATTATGAGAACATCTTGCCATTTTCACAAATTGTGTGGAAATAAAAGCAATTTCAATTCCCACAGAGAGCTGTGGGCTCACTTGAGGCTATTGCCTGGTGACCACTGTGCTTTTGTGACCAGCTGGGAATATGGTCCACTGCAAAACTCTCAATCTTCAGGCACTGACAAAAGGCAAGGCTTGACAAGCTGACAAAACATGACATTTTAATGAGGTTTCTTTGCAAGTGTTGCTGGATAGTCCACACCAGAAGCTGGGGTCGGGGGCAGGGCTGGAGAAGAATGTGAGGTGGTAAAGAACAGTGTTCCTCACTTGGATAACTCCTGGGTGATTCTCCAACCAGTTTTCTACTCACAAACCAGATTTTAGTGAACATGTTAAATTGGCATGATACATAAAAGAAATTTTGGCTACAGCTCTTTCTGTTAGTACAGAAACGCTCAAATGAAATATTACATTTTGATTTAAAATTAAATTTGCAACCTTTCTCCTTGTGCTCTCTATAATGTGTTTCCCACAACAGATTATACCACACATGCTGCTGTAAGAAAAGATACAGCTAATTACCTCAAACCCTTACCTGTTATCACTTAATAGCCGATAATTATGATAGAAAATGGGGCCACAGAATGGAGTGCTCTAGGCCCAGCTATCAGGTATTTCACACAATATGAAATTCGTCTTAAGTGTTGCACTCTAGGTGGGTTTGCCTGCAAAACCTGCTCATAGGTAAGTAGGGAAAAGAAAGTATTACTAAATTGGTGACTTAATTTCACCCAGGGAAATCAGTGGCAGAGTCTTGAGGGAAAAAAATAAAAAAAGCCCCGAACAACACTCAAATCCTTAGCCAAGCTTTGAGTCAAAGAGCTGCGTTTTTATCACCCAAGCGATTCCTCCTGGAATCAGACACGGAGCACCAGGAGCAGGTCATTTAAAAGCGATGAACTGAGAGCAGCCCGCGCAGCACGGCAGGCTGTGCCTCCCCTGGCGTTCCCGGGAGGATGTGCTGCCCTATCCCCGCTTTTACCTGCCGAGGGGAGCGGGGGCGGTGCGGGGCCGTGCCCGCCCCCGGCCCGCGCCCCGGGGGAGGCCGGCAGCTGTCGGCGGGTGGGAGGCGTCTGCAGCTGGAAAACAGCAGCTCCGGTTGCTGATCAGATTTGGGGGTGGGGTGGGAGGTGTGTGTGGGAAAAGCCAAGCGATGGATCTTCCCTTCTTTTGACAACACTCTCCCCTTCAGGACTAAGTCTGCACTGGAGGAAATTAACTGCGAGGGAGAAGCGCTAATCACACCTCCGTGTGGGAGCTAACTCCCGGGAGCAGCGTGTGCCGCCAGCCCCAGGATATTCCCTGCCTCCAACCTGAAGTGATTCCTACTGGAACGGTTCAGTCGCGCCTGCAGTTCACCTTTGCCTGCAGTTAACCAGCGTGCAATTTGGGTTTAATGGAGCTGGGTTTATTGTTCCTCTTTGGACTTACGATTACGTCGACTGCAGGTAACGTGAATTTCTTTCTTTCTTTGCCCACTTCCACGCATGCACACAAAGAAAGGTTGGGTGGGTTTTTTCTTTTGCCTCTTTTTTTTTTTTCTTTTTTTTCCCTCCTTCCAAAAGGCTGTAAGCAGCAGCCCCGCTCGGTGCTCTGTAAAAAACCAGATGCCAAAGCCATCCTTCGGCCGTACTTAGGTTTAACCCGAGCGCAGCGGGCTGGCGCTGCAGCCCGGGGCGGACACAAACATAACGGTGCTGCCGGGACTCCTCCGGGAGCGGGGATGGGTCGGGCCCGGCCCGGGGGGGCTGCGGGCGGGGGTGTGC
>VXBU01005400.1:178762-236592 GCA_013400315.1 Bombycilla garrulus
GGGTCAGGGCGGGACGGGGGGAGACCAGCGCGGCCCCCGAGCCCCGCACCTGCCCGGCCCCGGGACCCCGCTGCGGGACACGGACCGCGGCGTGCCGGGCACGGGTGGCAGGAGGGAAAAGCGGTGATTTCCCACGAGAAATCTGTTTGAACAGCTCGCCCGCCGGGAGAGCAAGAATAGCGCGTGTGAGGGCAACTGCGCTAGTTTTGATACAAGTTAACGTGGAAAAATACCGAGACGTAAAGATAACGGTTGAAAAATTCAATGTGCCAGATTTTAAGATGTTACAAAAGGAAGCCTTTTACAACTGTGCTCTGCGGAAACACAAGCTTTTGTTTCGGCTCGTAATAAAAACAAATTTTGAAGCCGGTTTCTTCCCCTGGATTGGAAGGAGCTCCTCACAGAGCGGTGGGGGTGGAGCACACGTGCAGCAAAGCTGCTCTGCTGTCTGTACTGACAGTGCTTAATGGCAAGAAAGCATCCAGGAAGAGTGACACTTTGCCTACATCCTAAAGGTTACAGGCCTCCTTTTCCTACACCACTGTATATATCCTGTCTTGCTGAGTAACCAAAACACACTTCAGATTTGTAAAGATTCTCACAGGCTAATAGGTTCCTGTAGCAACCACAGCGATCAGTTCAGTACAAAAATAATCAGGAGATTGGATGAACCCGAAAACAAATAACTTCAAGAATTAAAGTTCTTCAGACTCTGTGATGTGAACTTCTACACATACCACCAAGTATTGCAGTGACTACAGCCTGGGAACAGTTGTAATCATTCAGATCTGCCTTGGAATCGATTGCAAAGCTTTTAATGAGATTAAAATAACAAAAGGAGTAGAAAAATAGAAAGTAGCAGTAAACTAGGTTAAGTCAAATGGGGGTTAGGGCACATAATTTGTAAATTCACGTGTGTGTCCTGGCTAGAGGCCATGTCTGATGACGTCTTTTGAACTTCTACCAACCTGTAAGTATCATGTATTCACACAAGTCTTTCAATTCTTCAAGTTCCATACCTGCACTAATCCACTCCAGGATTACTTAGGGTTATTTTAGCCAAATATTTATGACTCAGTAAATTTAAGTCAGACCTCTCCAGTGAAAATGGGGGAATGACATTCCTTTTCCCCTACGCACTGAATAAATAGACTTCTGCTAATTTTAAACATACACTCCTCTTTTTTTTTCCTCCTTTATTTTTTTATTTTTTTTTTTTTTAGGATATCCTGTTTTAAGTCTACAGAACTTATAATTTTCATTCCAGTGCCAAAATTATTTAGTGTGCATTAATTCAGTGATGGGGAGAGTTTTCCTGCACGAGTTTTGTGCAAATATCACTAAAGAAAGGACAAAAAAATTAGAAAATAAGACATATAACATTTTCATGATAGCTCTAGACTTGACAATGAAGTCTGTATAATAATCCAAATATTAAACAGTTGGGGTTCTAAGTTTTTGCTTTCTTAACTGAGGTCAGTTGTACGTAAAATTGCAGCAAATCTCTCAGATGTGTAAAGTGTGTTTTTAACTGGGTATAGGCTAACCTGAAATGATTTAATGTGAGGACTAGGAAATTGTCTTTTTGTAATTTTCATGCCATGTGATGAGGCATTTCTATTCAAGCCATGGAATGAATACATTCAATTTCAATATTAGTTATTCACAGAGAATAATACATTTTTAGCTCCAAAGACATGAACTTGTATAACCTAACAGCACTGTTAGAACTGGGTGAATTGGGGTGCTGGGAGCCCTCTGAGGTTGACAAAGAGTGGGTGGATGATGGTGAAATTAGTCTGGAATTAGTCCAGCAGGGACTGAATTTCCTGGACTCTGTCTGAACTGGGAAGCTTTGCTGTCAGGTACAAAACTGTCACTGAAACAGCACAGTTGTGATTTTCCAAAATCCCAGGATTCTTCCTAGGAACGCTCCCAGGGCAGAGGTAAACATTAAATTAAGTGTATTGGATATTTTGAACTGTTTCAGTGCAACAGGAGCAGGATTTAAGATTCCATGTGCCATGAACAGGCACTAATTCTGCTCTGGTGATTGATTTGGAAAAACATCTCAGGAAGTCCAGAGGTTCTTCTGGATGTGAATGAGTGGAATCAAGTCTGCTTGGGCAATTTAATATTCTGAGCAAGTGACACTACTTCTTTGAAATGGAAGTAACCACTGGATGTGTACAGACTGGCTGTTTGTAAAAGGGGCTTTGCTCTTGAACACATGTTGTGGAAAGATTTTGTATTTACTAAAAATTTGGCTCCAGTGCAGCTTGGAGGATCATACACACAGTGAGAGGCCAGAAACTTGGTGTTAAAGTTTGTAGAAGTTTTCCTGACATCTGTTGATTCTTGCTTGTTTACTTTTTTTTCCCCCCTACATCAAACCCTAAAATTGCTTCTTATTTTTTTTCTTTCTCTCCTCCCACCCCCAACTTATTTATCACTTTTTGTTCCCCACAAAAACTCAGTACTTTCCATTTTCAGGCTACTCTTGCTTCTCTACTTTAAAGACAAACTTTGTTTCCTCCTCTGGTTTCTGCTTTTTCCCAACAGGAGCTGTTAAGCATTGTTGTAATGTATTCAAAACAAATCTTGGTCATGGCCTCTCCTCCTTTTCTGGAAAAGCAGTTAAAGTTTTTATTGAGGCTGTTGGAGGCAGAATGACAATAGAAGGTCTATTTCTATCCCTGCTGAGAAACCACTTAGATCAGCAGGGTGACAGTTATAGAAAAGCAAAAAATTGCAGAATGTGGAGCCTCTGACTCAGTGCAGCTCTTGCCAATTGAATAAGAAATTTTCTCTGCACACATTTTGAGTAGTGCTTTATATTTGACTATGAAGCATTGCTGTTAGTCCAGACCAGGAGGAGCATCGGTGTTGTTTTGATTTAGTGAGTCTTTCATTCTGGGAACAGTGGGAAAGTGGAAAAGAAGATGACCTAAAGAAAGGCAGGTAAGTCAGAAGAGAATAATGCAATTATGTGGTGTAGACAAATGTTGCGTAACAAAGATAATTAAAAGCTGGTAAACTGTTCTCACCGATAAAGTTGATTAGCCAGGAATTAATTTGCAATGTATTTTTTTGTCAAGTGATTAATTATATTTATCTTGATCTATAGCTACAGACATATTTTAAACAATGAATTGTCTTTTAAAGAGTACCCGCTGAGGTAATACAGACACAGCTTGATGCTGAATTTTGTAAGTTAAAGAATAAAATATAGACAAGAGAAGAAAATACTGGCAAGACTACTTTAGATTTGCACTTCTTCAGAGGTGCCCTGTATTTCAATATGAACTGAGATTGTGCATCCAACGGCAATAATGACAGTTAATCAATAACAGTTCATTCAGTTAATAACATTAATCTTGCTGCATGAAGCATTATTGATGCTCAGAATGAAGATGATAGATTAAAAAGGTGACAGCTCCTGAGAAAGTGTTACTATCATGAGGGCACAGATACTCAAGTGGTCTTCAATTCTAAAATAAAAGTGTAATGAGAATCTATGGCAATAATCCAGACTTTTCCAAAGGAGAATTCCTTCTTCAAACTAGGCACTGAAAATAAGAACATTTCTTTTGAAGGGTCTAGAACAAAGTAAAAGTGGGTTTTGGTTTTTGTTTCCTAAATTACATGTCATTTTAGTATTTGTTATTATGTCCAAGAGAGGAGTGACTGAATGCAATTCTGTGACCACGCTGTAAAGACCAGTTACACGATGATCTAAGAGTTCTGTCTGCCAATTCCAGGAATTCCTGAATCAGGAAAATGGGATGGACAAAGTGAAAGGCAGATTTTGATCTAACACTGTCGCTGCTCTGATCCTCTGTACTTAACAGCAGTTCTGTTTCCTCTGGGGGAGGGCAAGGACACGGACAGGACTCGTGTCTGTGTCTTTGCTGTGTGGGACACGCTGGGAGAGGATCTGTGGGTGTCTTGTGCTGTGTGAGCACGTGGGGACGCTGGAAGGATCTGATGTTTTGTCACTTAATAAAGAAATTTGTTTCTGTGACTCAAGCAAGTCAGATAATCCTTAGCAACAGGCTAGCTCCAGACAGTTCCCAAGAGAAATGTGTTTTCATGACCTCGGGTGGCCGCAGGCTGAGGTGAGAAAGGCTTTTCAGACACTTGAGGTTGTGGCTGTGAGTGATGCCGAATGGGTTTGTCAGGCACTGAACAGCCTGAGCAGATCCCACCTGCACTCAGCTCTCCAGCAAACACGAGTTAATGATCTTAGCTGGTTCCTGACTTAGCTCACCATCAGAAAGTCATCATCTCTAGCCTATCATCGCTTCACTCACTGTTCTACTCACACACACACAGATGATGTCTTGGGATGCTGTTCCAAAAGACAAGATTTCATACAAGTGGTTACTCTGCTCTAACTGCACATTCTGCTGGCCAACTTTTCCTTCGCAGCATCTTTTTGTTACCTGCATCTCTTTGGTGATTGAATTTTGTTGAACAGAAGCCCACATAACAAAATTTAAGATGCTTTTAATCGTTACGGACATTAAGTGATGTTCTAAATTATTATAATTACCCCAATTCTGGATAATTATATTCATCATTAAATAAGTATAGGTGACATCCTGTATTTTACTGGAAATAGAAGCACACAGCTAAAGATCTCTTGTTCAGCAGAACAATTAAGCAGGTGGTTATAAACTCTAGATCAGATTGAAAATCCCTGCTAGCCAAAGGCGTGATGATAAAACAGTGGCTGCCAGCCAGGAAGCTCAAATGAGGAAGCTGATCTGTCAGCTGAATGGTGCACATGGTTAACCATCAAAACCAAGTGCCAAAACTGAAATTATGGACCTCTGTTGAGTTGATTTTATTTTTCTGAATGAAACTCGCCCTGATTTTGCCACCTTTACTATCCACATGTTCACATAGAATCTGTTTGTCTTGCAAAATCTTCATATGAAATGAAGAATATTTCAAACAGATTTACTGAACATGGTAACAGGTTCCTGCTGTAATTGTTATATTTTATTGTGGGCAAACTGCTTTGATTTTAGGCCTGTCTATTGAAAGGGATATTTTTATGTACTGAAAATGTGCACTGACCTCACACTTTCAGTGTCTCACTGCCTGAAGTGTGCATAGCTTGCATGCCCTCCACAGTCTAGTTGTAGAATATCTCCTCTGAGCTTACTGCCAGTACTCTCAGGATTGATGTTTTACAGCAGTCTTAGAAAGACTTGAAATTATTTGGCCCTGCAGTTCCAAGCCCAGTTCCCTGCAGGAGCTGGCCCTGAGAAGATGAGGTCAGGGATGAGATACGCTGATAGCCAGGGCTTTGAAATTTCACTACTGCTGCTCCTGCTGGTCTAATTCTAAGAATAAACACTCTTGAGGGCTGTCAAACCACAGTCACTTTCACCAGTCTCACATTTTAACACCACGTGTTTATTTTCCCCCACGTTTTTCTTTTATTTGTTTTTAAACCAGCAGTGGTTTGAACTACACAGGCTGTAGAGAGAGGTAGGAACATTAGTGTGTGTTCCTTGTGTGCATTGCTGTGGTGGCTTCTGAGGCAGCAATAAGTACTCTGGGTTTTAGTTTGAAAAATCTCTTAATTTGATCCCTTTCATTCATATTTCCCAGCTATTCTGCCTTCTGGGCTTCACCTCAGTGGTTTTGTGCCACTGGTAAGTGGTGAGAACTACTTACAATTAGTACTGACTGCCAGCCAGAAGGAGAAAAGGAATAACGGGAGTTTGGGCCTGACAGACAGAACACACTGCTCCAAATCCTACTTATTTCTTTAAATTAATAATCATATATCTTGTAACAGGGCTGGGAGCAGATTGGGATTGATGAGGCACTGAAGGAGATGCTGAGAGTTGTTTTGAGAGAGGTATTTCTGTGAAACACTGGCTCAGTTTGTTAGGTCAGGTGAGCTCTACCCAGTCTCTCTGGGGACTTGGGGTGTTAATGGACACCCCCAGGCTTGCTTCATGGTGTTTACCTCAGTTATTTGAGAAACAAAACCTGTAAGATCCTTTGACAGCTACAGGAGGAGGGTGGAGAGTGATAAACAGCCTCCAGATTCTCACAATGCCTGACTTGGGTACCAAGAAGCCCCAGGGGGAGGAAAATCAAAGAGCTCACGTGGTCAGTGAACCTGAGTGATGAAGCAGATGTGTGCAATCCTTGGCTTATTACCTAAGTTAACTCTAATTAATGAACCCAGGCTAATTGGCATCCTCACAAATTAGCAAGTATTAATTAAAGGATAAGATAACAAGGCTGTGGAGGTGCATCTTTTTAGATAATAGGAGCCTGTTCAGCATTTCGGAACACAGAGCACTACTGAATTGAGGATGTGGAAAAGAAAGGCGCGGCTATAAAGGATAAAAGTTGTTTCATCTGAAAATGACTTCAAAAAGCTATTCAGAAAAAGTACATCTGAGAAAGTGGACAGGATGACCAAAGCAAGAAGTCAGGCATCTTTTGGAGATGTTTCACTCCTTCAGTAATGATAAGGATCGGTTAGGAAGGGAGGTACCTCTACTGTGAGCTCCTAAAATCCTACGCCTGCTACAGGAAGAGCTGGAGCCAATTTCCAGAGCAGCCAGTGATCTCCTCATCTGTAAAGCTCCACAGTGCTACTGCCTTAACATTAAAATACACACAGAAATATCTGTTATTTCCCCCAAGCATCATCCTTCATTCAGGGGACAGTTTGTCTTACTTGGAGATGGTAAATTTTGTTTCCTTTCTGTGTTCTTTGCTCTCAGTGGTCCTTACAGGGATCCCATACATTTTGGGATTGTCTGAAAACACTGGAGACTCTTGGGAGCCTTGCTGGCCTGGATGTGTGCCAGAAAATATATTGCTGAATCCTGAAATCACAGCATCTAAGATGATTGCTGCAACCCCCTCATCGCTTTGTTTTGGCTGAAACTCTCCGGTGCCCTGGAGGCATCTACTGTGTTTAAGTGGCTGGGAAAGTAGAAAATAATAGCAGCTCATAGATCAATTATAACATAGCATGAGAAACTCAGCCACATGTTATAAAAATTAAAATAAAATAATTGGATTTGCCTGCCTGAATTCTGAGCATTAACTGTGAAGGGGGACAGCAGGACTCAGGCAAATCCTACTTCCCAGTTCAACCTGAAGTATTAATCCTTCAACAGGCAGTTTTCTTCTGTGGAAAATTTTCACTGTTTCAGGATGGCTGTTCAGTAGAAAAAAACCACTTGGTATGAATTATTTGGTACTTCTTGTCTTTTTTCAACAACAAAAAAAAATGCCTATATCTGTTAATTTAATGGCAAAACCTTGCTCCAAGAGCTAGCTGGCTCTTAGGGGGTAGATCTTCTCTGTTTGTGTTTTGTGGACATGAAGTACACAAATAATCTAGGTTATTTGAGTCTCTGATATCCAATCTGACAAGAACACACTGTGCTTTGATTAGTCCTGTGCTGCTCTGTTATATATGAGGCTATCTTCAGTTAATTTTCTGTTGCACTGACTAATCACAATTATAACACAACACATGGAATTATTACAAGTACTGGAGAATGACTGCAAGTACTGGAGAGTTGTGCTAGTTATTTTTTTGTTTTGTTTAGTTTTTTTTTAAATACAGAGTAAAGAACAAATAGCTTATACTGAAAAAGCAGCTATTTCCTTAAACTCAGACCCTTCCCTTTGTTAGAAAATGCTTAAGAACTGAGCATGCAGACCTTTATGCACCTGGCTGGCTGGAGTAATCATAGTGAACTTTCCAAAAGAGTGCAATTCCTCAGAAACCGCAGATTTGGATGTTGCCAATCAGATACCAGTTCAAATAGTACCTTGGAAAGGCTGATTCAGAAATGTCTATGTTTGCTTATTTCCCACTTTGTAGAGAAGAAAGGCAAAAAGGACTCACAGCACACCTTAGTTGTAAATATATCTTAAATTCATATTAGTTTACTCCAGGAGAATTTTATTCTCCTAATGGAAGAAATGCTGCATACTGAGTTAAAGGTCAGGAATTCAAATTTTCTTGTGAAATGTAAACTTTTAAAAAAAGGAATTAATTAAAAACTTGTGGATGCTGCAGAGAAATTTCCCAAAAATTAGTAAATGGCTTAGCCAGTACTTTGGCCAGGAACTGGATGATTACCATGAAGAACAGAGTGTAAGGAACTGGTATTTCAGGATCCCCCCCAGTTCTGCCTCTGCCGTGCTCCAGCTGATCCTCAGCCTTCACTGAGGGGACACTAAGTGCCCTGTGTATACACAAATCAAGCTCTTTGTGATTATTGTTGGAAAGACTTTGGGTTGCTTTTGAAGTGAATCTGGTTTGGGTTTGAATTTTTGGATTAGAAACCAAAACCAGGCATATTTGGATTATTACTGTATTTCTATCTCTGATTGGCAAACCTGCACATTACCTTACATAAAAACTTCACTTGAACATTCTGGATAAAAGTCTTTGAAACTTGAAACACTTGAGAATGTTGTTGCATTAGAACATGTTTCTGGTCCACTGAGAACGAAGTAGCCTTGAATACGTGTTCTAAGCTATGAAGCATAAGGTACTTCATTAGAAAGATCAGAAGCAGCATCCAAAATATCAATTTCCTCCTTTGCTTAAGGTTGTGATTCATGGCTCGTATCACTTGTAATTACAATGATATTCTCCACTCCCTGTTTGCTGGAATTTACTGTCTCTCAGCAAAGGCAGCAGATTGGTAATGGGCCCCTTCCTCAATCGCTGTAGTTCACATAGTGAAGGATTAAGGTAAAATTGGAAGCTGATGACAATTCTGATTGGTCCATTAATTTGCCAATTGCAGGGATTAAGAATAAAATTCGTGCCCTTTTTTCTCTCTGGTTATTCAGGCAGAGCCTCTGACTTGGGGCAAACTGCAGCTCAGTCCCAACAGAGCTTTTGGTTTAGAGAATTAGAGTAAAACAGCCCAGTATCATATTTTGAAAGGGTGAACTTTTGAACAAGGAACTCTTTAAATAATGAGAATCACTTATTACAGTGTTTTATGTCACATTAGCATAATGCAGGATGACATCTGAAAAGCTGCAAGAAGCTTCTTTATGTCCTGGCAAACTATCTGTCATTAAACAGGGCTCTCACATTTGTCTAAAACACACAAAATTTATCTTTCCATTTCAGTCTCAGTTGGAGCAGGAAGTTGAATAACAGAATTTTTCCAGACAGTTTTCATAGAGAGTTTGCCACTGTTAAAAATAAAGGAATTTTCCCCCACTCCTGCCTCTAAAGACCAGTTCTTACTTCATAAAAAACATGAATGTGTAAAAAATACGACCATGGAGCGGTTATTTATGTCAGAAGTTCCCTACATTAGCCATTTCACAGTCATTATTGTAAAGCAAATGTCAGTGTAGAATTATTAATACTCTTAAATTATAAAATGGGACTTGCTCCTAATCCTAAAGACAACAAAAAGCTTTTTAAATGATGGTTTGAGAAGGGAGGCCAAAAATCAAGTCCTAAAGCCTTTTAAGATAAATATGGATATTCTTGGTCTCTCCCAGTGTCCCAGAATGGGAGCAAATTGCTGAAAATAAGGAACACTTTCTGCATGGAGGCAGACCAGGATCTGCTGGAGAAAAACCATTCCCTTGGCTCTTAACACAGAAGTGTTGCTTGTGATTTTCTCTCTCTCTAAGGATGATTTTATGACCCAATTAACTCTGACAGGTTCAGGCTGACAAGCTGCACTGTTACTATGAGTGCAGAGGCTTGAATAAATGATTTGCATCCACTGTACTGATGTTGCATCAAAAATTATTGTAGAGATTAGGAAAATAATGTTTCTGAACCTTTCAGCCCACCATGTGTGTGGGAAAATGAAAGATTTGCAGCTTTCCCATTAGCAGCCTAATGATGTTTTTATGAAAGCAAATGAAAGAAGCAGAGCTATGTGAAGGTGGTGGTTCCAGACTCATTATTCAGGCTTTGTTCTGTAACCTTTCTGTAACCTTTCTAGATTCACTCTGACTTCCTTTTCTCCACCTTTTGCTTTTTCTTTCTTTTTTTTTTCACTCCTCTGCTGCTCTTTCCTGCTTTTGAACATGAGATTCTCTTCAGATTTTTAGTGGATTTGTGGCTTGCTTAGCCCATCCCTCAAGTCCTCAGGACATTTTATGAGTTTTTTCTCCAGAAGCTTCATGGGGAGTACAGCTGCTGTTGATTGAGATTCTTTAACAGCTTGGAGGAGAGTAGTTTATGACATCAATCCAACCTATCCCACTCTTTTTAGGGATATTAGCGGGCAGTGATGAACCATGTCCTTTTCTGACATTGACTTTAATAACCCATTAAAGAGCAAATCATGCAGGGAAATAGAGTGAGGTACCTCCTGCTATTTCTTGTGTGCTGCAGCACAGAAGAGGATCTCTCACGGGATTATCTGGGAGTTTCTCACATTTGTAACTCCAGGGGTTGTGTTCCAAACATGATGCTGAGAGTTTTCTCAATTTCTCAATGATGAAATTAATGAAGTACATGACAACTACACAATGGTAGTGATGCCTCCAGCAATCCAAGTCAGCACAGCGCCTCTGTCACTTCAGACCAGCCCAGGCACTGAATGTAAGATTTTGTGCACTGGGTGGGGAATCCAACACAACACAGGAATAAGTAGTAAAATAAACAAAAACCTGGGGATGTGTGTGCATCATCTCTTAGGTAGTCCAAAAATTTTTTTGACAGTGTAGCTTCCAATTAATCCTTCAAGCAGAGCTGACTGTGTGCTAATTTATAATTTAGTGAAAGCCTGTTGATGGAGCAGAAGCTATGATCTGGTACAGAAAGGACTTACATGAGCATAGGGTTTGATTTTTCTACCCCTGTTTATTGCTTTCCATCAACAGATCACTAAAATAGAAAAGAGATGGAACATAATTTTAATTGGTTCCTAAAATACACAATTCCTGTGATTGTCACAACAGGAGGACTGTGCCATATGGACTGTCTAACTACAGAGGCAGCTTTAGAGGCAAAAGGTCGACAGGCCAGACTCCAAGTACTTCCCAGGCCTCATTCCGGTGTTCCTGCTCGGATGCTCGTGACAAGCAGTGTTTGCAGTTCTGCAGAAGAATGCAGGACAGAAGAAGGTGAGTGACTTTCCCTCTCACTGCAGCCTGGCCACATGATGAGGCCATTTCATGGAGATAAATTAATCAAGGTGTATTTATCAAGAGGAGCTGATGGAAAGGTATTGATTTGAAATCCAACTCCCCTCTGCAGTTGTGGTGGGTTAACCCTGGCCAGCAGCCAAGCACTGACACTGCTGCTTGTTCACTTCCCCTTCAGTGGGATGGGGGAGTGAACAGGAAGAAAAAAGCAAGAAAACTCCTGCATCACATCAGAGTTAATGAGTGAAGGAAAGAGGCCAGAGCCAGCCAGTACTGCTTGGAATTTTCTTTTTTCTGTTTCTTTTTATGATGTGGTGCTTTTGAAACAGCAGATCTGTCCAGTTAGGAGCATGCTGAAACTATTCTGGAATGTTTGATGCAGTCTAACAAAGAGCATGAAATTGCCATTTCATCATTGTGGGGACATTGATGAGAACACAGTGACAAGTTAGGCAATCTCTATTCTACAGAAATCACGGGTCAATGAGAAAGACAGAGGAGAAAGACCAACACAGGGAAGAGGAACACAATTTCGTTCAGTAACACAGAGAGTCTGGAGGATTCTGAACAATCAGGTATGTTACAGATGCTTATTGGTAAAAAAATTCACTTTCTGTAAATGTTCTTTGTACTTGCAGACCCTGTAATTCTTTCAACTGAATATTATCACTCCTTCCTAAATAAGGACAGGATTTGGCCCATGACTTGTTTGGGGTTTTTTCCTAATTTAATTTTTAAAATAAATTTTGCTATACACAGAACTGCTACAACCTTTCTTGTGCTGATGTAGCTCTTTCAAAAGTTGGAACATTTGGCTCTAAGCCAATACATATTTTGGCTTTTTTTTTTTTTTTAGGACAAGGGTTGTTCCTGTCTATCATGTTTTTCCTTGTTTAACACTGCAGCAAATTAAGCTACACATCCCAATGCAGTGCTTCAGTACAAGTTGAAATGTTAAGGTAAAGAAACAGGAAAAGCTTTGTGAAAGAAATATCTGCAGGGAAAAGTAAATCTGCTTTTGATGTCAGGTGTAAGGAGGTTACTGTGACCCAGTAGTCAGTTTCAAATATTGCTGCTTCTAAAAAGCTCACACCGATACCCCAAATTTTTTGCTGTGAAGGCAAGCACTTGGATTAGAATCCCCAAGCTGAATTTATTGCTGTGATTATTTGAACAGAGCTAATTAGAGAACTGTGTAGAGCTCGCTCTGTGTACACATAACCAAGGAGGGCAACAATTATCTCAGGTAACAGGGACTTAGTGCTGAATATTTAACAGTTTGGCTCTATTTGTTTGTTGGTTTGTTTTCTTTAAAGCTTTAACATTTATTTGCTGGAGCTCAGAAACAAGAACTTAAACTACAACTCTCCCTTGAGATGGACAAACATGATGCTTCAGTGTGATGCCAGTGGAGAATTCAGCAGTAGGCAACACTTCCAATTCAGCAGTGCCACTCTGAGGGCATGGGAACCTGTATGAAGAAGCTTTTCTCCCCTCGAGAGAGCCTCAGAAAAGGATAATCTTTATCATGTAACCTGGCAGGGAATGTATCACTATTGAGGAAAACTTCAAAGGCAGACCCAAACTTCAGCAATGCAAAGCTTCAGGAAACGTTTTTCTCTGTGATTTGAACAAGTACAAAAGAAACTGTTCCACTAACTGCTTGCTGTGTGGCTGAGGAATCCATCCACAGCTCTGTGCAGGCAGCTGCAAGTGGAGAATGTGGAGAGTTAGAGGGAGATTGCCTCTATGTGAGTTCTCATTAGGAATAAACAGATACAAAATATTTCTCTTGTTAATGTATGCAAGCCTGAATCATCATATTGTAACTTTGTGGCAGATGTTTAAATGACAGTATCTATGCAGAATAAATATGAATGGCTAATATAAATATTATTATAAACTATAGCAAGTTTAGAGTATACATTGAGTATTCGATAGATTACCTAATTTAGGCACAAATTATTCCTGCACTTGGAAGTTCCATTCAAACACACTTACAGTGATTATTTGGGGATGCACTGTAGTTGGTGAACAGAACTTCAGTGATTCATCCCAAAGAATTTTCCTACAGATGCAAGGGTAGGACTGTGGAACTTGATGCCATCAGAGTAATTTCTGTGCTGGCCATTTGCTGTCCCAGGCCCAGCACATCCCCTGGGCTTTGCCAGTGCTGCAAACCCCACCGTGATCTCTCCATTGAAACACCAGCACCAAATAACCCGGACACTTGGCAATAAGGATTAAATCCAACCCTGGACGTTTTTCAGTGTAAACGGTTTCTTCAGAAATTATGGACTTCTTTTTGCTACAAGGATTCAAGAGTCAGCAAAGGAAAAAGAGTAACTTTTGCAATTCCTGTTCTATGTTATTTAAAAAGAGAGCAAGTCCCTTACTTGTGACACTACAAAAGTTTTGGGGGGTTGACTGACCTTCATTCAGACCTTTCCCAGGGCACATAAGTTAGACTATAACCCCATGTTGTTAAATTATATTTTATAAGAAGAAAGATGGAGACCAAAGGAAAAGTGAAAAGAAATGAACAGTAAAAATGTCTATATAGGGCTTAAACCAGTGGTAATAGTTTTTGTTTGAAACAAGAAAGGGAGGTCTTTGCCAAAACATATGATATATTTTATATATATGTGGATATATTTCATAAATAAATTATTACAGTTATAAAATTAAATATATCTTTCAGTTATTGCATTTGTATCAGTTTCTTACTTGCTGTATAACTGATTTTGTACATTTATAGAAAATAGATTATTTATTGCATAAAACCACTTCACATACTATTTTCCCGTATTCTTTTTTAAAACACATTGTATAGTTTTGGGGTCTTTTAAAAAGAATCAAGTTTTATTATGAAGAATGCTTGAAGTTCCTTTATGACCAAAACCTGGAAATTCCTTCCCCTGCTGAATCCCTACACCTGGCTCACACAACTTGTTGCCTTCAAGAGGTTGATAATTCTCCAGACAGTCTGGGAACTGAGTTGGAAAACAGGATAACAAATTCTGTGGTAATAATTATGCATAAAAAGTGACATTTCACTTTTGCGACCCTTCTGCTATAAATATAACCCTCATCTGTCCCCTAATCCTGGACAAACAAGGCAATAATTACTTGTCCTGAGAGTTCTTTTTGTGGACAATGTCCACTGAGTTCAGCTCCAGTCCCAAACTCATCCCAGTGCTGAAGCCTCCAGAGCCTCCTCAGCTCAGCTCTAACATGAACTGCTCAGCCTGTGTTTGCAATTCTCCTGTTTTCCCCCATGTGAATTCAATTTAGTGTTGCATTTGAAGATGGATTCACCTTCCCCAGTCCCAAATGCTTTAATTTAATTTTAAACAATCACACACACACAAAAAAATTAAACTGGGTTCTTTCTTTGAAATGGAGGCAGATTTAGGCCTTGTGTGATGGGCTACAGTTGTTACTGTTGTGTTTTCTTCTCAGGAAAGAGAAACATCCATATTTTTTCTATAAAAATTCCACATTCAAGTGGATTGGTTTTGGGGCTCTGGTGCCAATGCACCAGCTAATGTAAAAATCAGTCCATTGTGAAGATATGAAAAGAATGAAAATGAGAAATCATGTTGTATCAAGCTCAGAAGAGGGAAAAGTTAACTGTAGATATTTCCAAATAAACCTTTAAACCACAGAATTTACCTGAAAGCTGTGTGTGCTGGATTCTGGCTTTGAACTATCATTGTTCCATCTGGGAACAGTTAACAACCATGAGACACATTTTACCTAATTTCATGTTTATAGAAAATGTCACCAGTAACATTCCTCATTGACTCAGTTTGCCTAACTTTTAATTTGTACTAGAAAGTGTTAAGCTAATTTGAACTACAACTCTTTAAAAGTTATACATAGAAAGAAACCAATATACAACTAATAAATGTTTAATTAAGAGACAACCCTTACAATCTGATAAATCATAAAAGGATTATTTGCAAAAGCTTGAATTAAAGCCTCTTTCATCTTTCACATGTAATGTTAGCAATGTTAGATGTCCTCAGAATCACTCTTGTTCTAGGATATTATTTTGAGGACATTTGTACTTTTACTTTTATAACAACAAATTAGTTCCAGTCCTTATTCTATTCAATGTAAAACCATATATGTACAAATCTGCTAGAATTCTGTCAGAGTTCCACAGCATTCATTCTAATTCCCAGTACTAAAAGTTCAGTTTTGTGTCGTTAAGAGCAATAAAAACAATAAAGGATCAAAAGCAAAGAAAACAAAGTAGAAAGGAACCTTGGAAGAATTTAAGTTTTTTTGCTCAGCAGAGAGGGAAGAGATGTGAGGGCAGCCCCATGCCAAGGGCTGTGAGGGAGAGGAAGGCCCTGTTTTCTTCCCAGGAGGAATTCCGAGGAGCTCAGGGCTCACAGCAAAGCCTTCAGGTAAACTCATCAGCAGGAGAGGGGCAGTGCCCTGGAACGAGGTCTCCATCAGCACCTGCACCTCCCTCCCTGGCCGTGCCTGGTGACAGCCAAAGCCTGGCACTGACAGTCTGAGAGGCACAGACTCTACTGCCCTCCTCCACTGCTGGGTGACTGTTCCCATTCCCAGAGCACAGCTCAGCCCCTTCCCCGTCCTTTACAGGAAACGGCTCCTTGCTGCTGTGCCTGCTTTTGGGGACGCCATTCTGTTGATTCTGATTCTCCCTACATCCAAAATTCTTGTAATGCCTGGAAACCAAGTTCATCTACAGATCCTTCTCCTTCATGACATCGCTGCACTGATTCCCCCACTGGCACCATCCACCACCGTTCACACGCACTCACATGCTGTTTTTAGGAGCTGGCTGTCAGAACAGCCAGCAAAAATAACTCTGCTGTGACAGATTGCTGAGGACAATCATGACAATTTGATTTAAGACGACCGAATAGTTTGCCTTGACAAAAGAAAAATGAAGGCTGACTTAAGACTGAGTAATGTCCTAACTCAAAGTTATCATTAGAAAAGGAACAAATTCTATCCATATGAACATTAAATCTTTCAATCCACAGCTTGAAATCTATTGGAAGGATCTATCAAGGAAAATTGCAAACAGATGACTCTGGAAACAATGTTTGTTTTCACTACTAGAGTTTAACAATGCACAATATATAACCTGATCTGGAGAGCTTTATGCTACAAAGAATGTCAGGATTGAAAGATTTAAAATACTAAGCAAGTTAAACAAAGCATATTGCACCCTCTGTTTACCTTGCAGTAGTATCTTCCAAACTTTGCTTAAAAGTACATTTTAAAGAGTAGTTTGACTTCCAGCGTTTTCAGTGGTGCTTCAGAGGACAGATGTGCCTTGATGTGCACTTCAAAGCTATCTCTGCAGAGGAGAGATCCTTGCAGATTGTTGGTAGCACAACTGAGCTTCAAGAGAGGATTGGGATGAGGTTCAAGCCTTGGCTCCTGTTTTGTCACGGGAAACACCTCTGAAGCCTTGGGCTCTTACCACTACCCTAGAGTGGCCCCAGTGTCCACATCAAACACCCCTCCCCTCATCTAAGCCTTCTGGATTAGTTCCCTCCTTTTATTTCAGTAGGATCCATTTTATAACAGACCAAGTTCTGGTCATTTCCTGAACGCACCACTTTCAGAAATGAGGGAGATTGTGTAGATCTAAAAAGTCCTCGTGCACCTCTGTGTTGCTTTAGGGATCTGAATATCTGCACCACGTGCTCTCATCGGTCACTGGTAAGGGGATAGCTTGGCTCACACTTCCTGCAGATGTCTCCAGCAGCATAAATGGAGCTGACTGAAGTTCAAGCCCTTCAACAATATAGATTAGAAGTCTTTGACATTCAGACTCCATTTCCCCCATAAATATTTAAAAACAATCCTATATGGACAAGATAATGTAGACACTAAAGTGCCAGTGTGTTAAACAATGAAATAATCCTTGAGGAGGTGAGTTTCCCTTTTACAATGGATATCCCATTAGACTACAAGTCACATTTCTTAACTAATCATTTCTGCTAAAGCTGTTTCTCAGTGTGAACGAGCTCTCCCTTAGGTTACCAAGTATTTATGCATTTTATTAATGGTACTTTTGCCACAACTTTCCAGGAAACCTTTGCTCTACTGCAACAAATTATAATAATTGTAATTGTTTTTTTAAATAATTCATTTTGATTTAGTCCTGTTTTTACAATTACTCTCCTCATGCCCACCACAAAGAACTGACTGAATTTGGAAATGTTTTAGTGCCTTACTGCTGTCCTTTTGTGTTCCAGGCCTGGCAATCTGTATTGCTCTAGAGGAGAGCTGCCTTCACGTACCACTGCAGGCCCTTGGTTAGGCAAATACTTCCAACGCAGATGTGAAGAGGGTGGGAGGCTTTTGTCATTAAAAAATAAATGTGCAAACTATTGTAGCAATATAAAATATATATTGAATGGCTAGTGCATGAGGTGAGCTACAAAACCACAGAAAAGCAGATGTGAAAATCAAAGCCCAGAGGCTCCATTAGAAGATTCCTGGAACTATGCATATATTTGTTTAATTCTGATATCACTAAGATGCAGTTCCCAAAGAGATGGTGTTTAAATCTGTAGTTTGTTTCCCCATATCTATCCCAGAAGAGGAATCCATTAATTTCACAATGAAGCCAGTTTACAGCTCCTTCTGGTGTCAATTTGGATAGTCGTGGGTCAGATAAAGGTCACATTTTCAGTGGTTTTAAGACACTACAACCACAAACCAGATTGAACCTAAGTGTTCAAATTCTTAAATGTAAATTTTCTTTACACAAATCTGCTCATGAATTAATACATTCCAAAGACCTGTACCAGGTCCCAAGGGTTGTCTTTGATTAACATTCTTCCTTTAAGCAAAGTTCCAAAGAGATTGGATGCTCTGTATTTGCATGAGCACAGAAGAAAAATGAAAACGAGGAGAGGAAATCCTGCACCAGAGTTCAATAACCCCCAAATCATAGTTCTGATTCTGCTATCTCCTTTTGTGATCTCAGGCAAATTACTCAGGCTCTTCTTGCAGACACTGAAACAAGGGCAAGACCCAAGGCTGTGTTTGTGCTAAGATCTCTACAGAGCCAGTCCTAAGCCAGGATCCTAAATAATATTTTTACTTATAAATACTCCTGGTCAACTTTGAGAACACGTGAAGGATCAATGCCTTTTGATGGAACTGTCACTGCACTCTGATTACTTTCAAAGAATTGGTCAGCTACTGCCTACCAGAAAGAAACATCCATAAAACACTAGCATAAAGCACACAGAGGGGCACGCACACAGCAAACAGAGTGTTTGGTTCTGGAGGTGATTCAGAGCAGAATGAAGGAATACCAAAGGTCTGAGTTGGTCACAGCTGCCTGTGCATTCAGGCACACATTGGCCATCTTGAAACAACCCAGAATTGCTTTGGCTGGTTGGTGCCACTGAGCAGAAGGGTCAGAAACATTTTTAAAAGAACATTGACATGTTATTACCAATCTAAACTGAGGAACTGTAGCATCAGGGAAAAACCTGAAGAAAACAAAGTAAAGGGGCATGAAAAACTCACTGGCATTGCACATTCCCTGCAAGAACCCCAGAAATCAAGCTAATGTCCACGGTGATCATTGTGCCTGCGAACTCAGAAACATCTCAATATTGCTACTGCTGCTGGGACCAGTCAACTTCAAACGCACATCCCAGTTTCTCGTGTGCATTCTCTGAGTACCCCTGGTGTAGGATCCTGCACATCCCCTCAGGGACAGCCCAGGATACTGTTCCACCCTGTGCTTGCCAGGCGAGAGGACAGCGTGGGCACCAGGCCCTGCCTCAGGACGTGAACTTCAGCGCTGTGTACCCAAGCCAAGGATTCCTGTCAAGGGCGTTTTACTGCAGCAGTATTTATTCCATTGATGTTGCAAATGTGTTCTCCCAAATATCACAGAGCTCACGGAGTACACATGTTTTACCAGTTACATGCACTGCCTTCATAACAGTTCTCAAAGCCTTTATTTCCACATATGCAGCACTATGCCTTTTAAAATAAAATAAATCAATGTCGGTCACTAAACTCCTACAGTGCCTGTCTCACTGTGTGAAAAGCACCAATTTCAAAACAAACACTGCCTATTGGAAGAAACATGAGTTCCAAACCCCTCTTTCCTAATTTTCAAGAAATGCTGGTAAAGAAACAACACAGCACAACTACAGTGTCTGAAGAGAGAGGCCTCCAGCATCTGTCGCCTGTGCTGCAGCAGGAGGAGCTTCGGTACAATCTTTCAACAACTCTTTTTTTTCCCTTTTGTTACACAATTGCCAGCATTCTTGATAAGTGTGTCTTTCCTAAACTGGCCTGAATAAGGTATGACTTTTTTTTTTAAGCAGGACTTTCATAACAGGGCTGTCTAACAGCCTGAACTGGAACATCAGCCATCCAGAACGTTCCTAAGAAGTCAACTCCTGTTTTTCAAGTGTTCCCCTGTTTGTAAACACTGAGTAGCTTACACACCAGGTTTTGTGCTTCACCTGTTTCCCCTGCTGCAGATTCCATTGACTGCAGATCTCACTTCTGGAAAACAATCTTAAGATGTTTATCAACTATGATTTTCACTTAAAAGCCCCTGGAACATTTCTGGTACAAAATACTGCAACATTGCTTTCTTGAAAAATTCTAGAAATTTTTCATTTTTCTGTCAAACTTGTGCATCTCAGCTCAATCCCTCATGATTAGTTACCTTAACAAGGAATATGATCACTTGATATATTGTTAGCACTCGAAATGTGCTTTTAAATAAGCAGCTGGTTTAGACATAGACCCATTAGAAAGACATTATTCCTATTATTTATTCACACTTTCCGTTACCAGAATCATATCAGTGGTATTAGAATTGAGTCATCGTTCCAGTTTCTCAAATACAAAACATTCTTCTTGAGACTACACAGAGAAACCCAGTTCTTCTGTCCACTGCTGTACTGTGCCTCTTCTGTACAGAGAGACCTTGCCCAAAGTCAAGTAAGAGGAATAAAAAACTGCCTTTTAAAATAATTAAGGAGAGGAAATCCTACGTGACATTACTCACACTTTATGTATTACAGCAATAGGAACACTGAGGTATTAATTTTTTGCAAACAGGTTTAAAGGACTCTGACATGTATTTGTATTCTTCTAAATGAACCTTTTATTCAAATAATGTTTTTTTTTCTGTTAATTCCTCATGTATTTACACAATTCTTTCCCCACCTTGGAAATTCCTGGTTCTTCAGAGGATTTTGGTAGAAACAGGGAGGTTGCCTTTAGTCATGACAAGCATTGGTGGATGGGTCATTTTGGACAAATATAGAGAAACTTTCTGTTGCCTGATGATCTGCTTGCACTGAACCAGGCATTAAAGGATATCTAAGATTATTAACTCAGCCAGACAGTGGTCATAAGCAGAAGAAAGTTTTAAAAGTTCAAACACTCACAGCACTTGCCTAAAAGGCAGAAGTTGCTTTCTACAGGAAGCCAAAAATGCGTGGAATTTCAGACATGTGCCAAACTAAAATAAAATGTAACACGTTACCTAACTAAACAGCTTTTTATGCAGGCCTTCCCTCCTAAAAATAGTAAGTCCACCTCAAAAGTAGAATAAAATAAATTCATTGCAGTTACAATTTCATAGAAAGTGGCAGCTGAGTTAATGTAAAGGAAGAAGTTTATGGTTGAGATGCACTGCCAAAAGTATCCAAGCTTGGGTTTTATTCCTGTAGTTCTCTTGGCACAGCCAGAGACTTCACTCTTGTCATCGCCCATAAACACAAAATGTCGCTGTTTGGCCATCTATGTGTTGGCAGTTTCACCCTCTGCCTTCCCACAGGTAAAGCATCTACATTCTGGCATTTTCCCTCTTGGAAAACAGGCAAAGTCCCCCCCACCCAGGGTGAGATGAAATCCCATGGGAGACTTGACTCCTGAGTGATGACAAAAATCCCTCCATGTGGCAGCAGCAGCAGCAATATTGCAGGGAGTCCTTGCTGTCCCAAAGTGTTTCATCTGAAAGAACAATTCATGTGGATACAATTTCATTTCTGGGTTCCTTTGGCGCTTTCCTCCAACACCATCACTGCAGGCAAGTGGCAGTCCTGGGTTTGATTATGGAGATTTATTTATTGTGTGGAGAAGTCCTCATATGGGAATGATTTGGGATTCATGAATGATCTGATCTGGACTTAACTGATTTAGAGGTTGGTCCAAGAATGTCTGCACAACTATCCAAATGCTTGTGTAAGTTACTTCCACACACTGTTACATATCACTTCACACCTTCTGCTACAGCCTTTGCATGCAAAACCACTCCCCAAATCACTGAGGACAATGCAAAATCATTAGATTTAAACTATAATACCTGATAGGCAGGTTGATGCTCTGTAGCTGTCTAGTAATAAAAGATTCTCACTTATCTGAAGTCTTGATTTTATATTAAATAAAAATTGGTACAGTACACTGAAGTTTCTGGCTGTGTTGCCTTCCACAATTGTATCTTTTTCATCTAATGACATTAATTTAGAATTTGTGACTTTTTTTTTTAATCCAACTTTTGTGATTCTTGAAGTTTTAAATGGAAATTACAGAAACTGGGCAGGGATGTTAAATACCCAAATCACCTTTATCATCAGTGCTTTTATTCTGTAGAACAGGACAAAAGTAATGACTGCATTTCATTTTTCTATTAAGAGAAATCATCTTCAGTTCCAGTTGTATGGTCTGTCCAGCCCTTAAGGCTTCTTCACTCAGTAGTTTATGTAGCACACCTCACCCACAGAATACTCAATGCTAGTCATAACATCTATTGGAAACAATGGCACTCCTCCAGTACTTAAATACCATTTCTAGCAGACAAAGACACAGAGGCAAGCAGAAATAGCTGCTTACTTTTGAAACGCTGCCAGGAGTGAACCTATTTAGCTCCCTTGGGAACTGCAGAGATTCTACTGTACAGCCTGAGAGAACAGGGTTATCTCCCTCTTACAGCCCAGAGTTTTTCCACAGCTCTCAAAGCAGTGCACAGAAATCAGCGTCACCAACAACCAACAGAGGCTGGGAAATAGGCAAAGCTTTCCTCAGGTTCATAAACTGGAAACCAACCCCTTTCCCCACAAAACTGTTTTATCTCTGAGGCACTTGCAGCGTTCTGGGGATCAGATTTACCCTTCTAATTTTTTGGAGGGGGCGCAGGGGGGATGTTTATTATGTAATATCTTGCAGAATTCAAGTTTAGCCTGCAATACTTGTGTGTGCATGCAGCCTCTCTCCAATGCAGCCAGGAAAGACCCACAAACGCTGTCAAGGCATGGGAAAAACGCTGCTCTCAAGAAGTGCATTTCAGAAGAATAAACAAGAGCCTGTCATTACTCATCTGCAGAAGCAGTGGACAAAGGGAAGTAGCTGTCCTGAGGAGCTTTGTTAGCTTCCAGAGCAGGATTTTATGCCTGCAAATGTCCCTGAGGCACAGAGCTGCTGGGTTCTGTACTGACAGCACTTCGACAGGAATGGGGTTACACAGGAGCTCAGCAGGAGGAGCAAACCTGAGCAAAGCAGGAATTTATCCTGGATCAGTGCCATCAGTAACTGCTACTCATGTTGTTCAGGCAGTTTTACCTTATTGGTGATTTCCATGAAATTATCTTTCCCACCCAGCCTGTATTTACCATAAGTAGTTCCCTAAATCTTAAATAACATAATTTCTAAGGCCAGGCACAGAATCTTGTAGTGTTTTCACTGAACACAGTAAGATTTAGACATCACTAATTAACTAATTTCCTGAGCAACCTCAACTGGAAGGGAGGACCTGCGTTTATAAGCACTCTTGATAAAACAAATACATCTCTGACATTCAGTCGGAGTGAGATGACCTTTCTGGAGGAATACATCTGAAATTAAACAGCTGAATTGCTTGCATCCCTTACTCATTTGAGTACCAAAATTTATGTTCAAGTTCAGTCCAGACTGGGAATTACCAGGCAAAATAGAGATGCAATTTATAATTAGGATAAAGGAGAAAAAGTCCCAAAACTCCATAACCTGGCAAGGACTGCAAATTACACATTTCCCAAAAAAGGATTATCAAAGCCCAAACCTTCAGTTTCCTCCTCCTTTTCTACCTAGGAAGCTTAGAGAATACAAATTCAGTTTTTATATAGTATTGTTATTTACAAGATTGGATTTTTTTTTAGGAATGTGAAAGGAAGCCAGAATTTCTATTCCAACTTTATGTTAAAAAAAATAAACCAAACAAAAAAGTGTTGGCTTAGTTACTAACATGGAAATGGGAAAGGGGGAAAGGGCACATCCCATTTGCAATCATGTTACAAGAGCATCCAGGCTGTTCCCAACACACACACACATATTCTGAGAAAATCTTCGGTGTTTAGTATCCAATAAACAAGAGAGGGGAGCAGGAAAGACACACAGAGGGACGGGCCCAGCCAGGAGTCCAGAGCACGAATTACCGGAAACAAAACTACTACAGCCAAAAGCAAATTCCTCCTTGGATCCTGCGACTTGGTAGTGACATTCCCTCCTCCTTCAGCCACCCAAGCTTCCCTGTGCCCTCTGGAAGCAGCAGAGCCTTCAGCTGCTGTGTCAGTCATGTGGGGGACAGATTGCAAGCAAAGTTTAACAGGAGAACACACACTCATCACGCTCCAGCTTTGTCATTCCTGTTCCCACCTACTCATCCTCTTCCCGTCTGCTTTGGGGGAGGAATAAGGAATTATCTACCTTTGACAGCACGTGAATATAAAGAACCCTTTAGCTGCAATTTCCAGCCACCATTCTGCCAATTCCAGAATTCCTGGGAGCATCAGCCCTGGTAGAACTAATTCTAGGGACAGCATCGACCCCCAGAGTTGCAGACCACAGCAAGAGCAAGTCCACAGCAGTTTTGTTTTAGTGCAGCAAAGCAGCTCTTCCACTCAAAAGTGTAATGCTCCCAGGCCTCGCACTGCCAGTATTCTGAGGATTTGGGTTTTTTCAAAATGGAAAAAAACCCCTCAGGAAACAGCCACTTCATCTGCTCTTCTGAGCCACTCTATTTGGCCTTTCTTTAATGGTGAAGATGAGAGCGATGAGAAAAATGGGGAAAAGGAAGAGAAAAAAAAGTGCTCATTATACACTTTAAAATTACTATAAACTGTTCCAATTAAGGAAAAAGTATTTTTTTAATAGTAAGGCCAGGAGAAATCCTGCTGTCCTCCCTAAGGTGCAGTAGTAGAGCCGACTTAGTCCAGATGCAAACATTTGTTCCCATAGCAGACAAAAGCATAGGCAGACAACGTCTCAGCACTGGTTTGTGCTCATGGGCGTACCAGGAAAGACATCTGGAATAGAACAGCTCAGAAATTATGATTTTCACTCACTCTGCAGGCTTTTTAGTGAGTCCCATTATTACATACAAGAAGACTCCATATGTCCTGCTTTGAACCCAAGCTTATTAAAGTCCAGGAATAACCTAAAGATTGAACATAAACCCTTGATTTATTGCCTTAAAAAAAATAATTAAGATTCAGATTGGGAATTTCTAGCTATTACTATTTACAACAGTTTTTCCACTTATTTCCTTATTTCTGCAGGATTCTCAATATGCCTCCCCACATACTTACCTACATGTGCATTCCATATGTGCTCCCTTCCCTTCTCCAATGTGATTAGTGCAATATTTTTTCTCTTTCTGTCTGTCTTGCAAATACAGAGCTATAGGATTACACATTGCTGGGCTTTAATTAAGATGTAAGGACTGGTGGAATGGATAGAACCATGACAAGGAAACATTTATCAGAAGCCAGGATTAAGACTTTGATATTTTTTTTTGTACCAAAGCTGGGCTGCGGAGTTTTTATGTTGATCCGCCCTGATCTTTGTACACGGCACAGATCTATGACACCATTCCTGGCTTCCCGTACAGAGATCCTAAATCCTTGGCAGATTTAAGCAATTAGTGCTGCAGAGCCTGATCTTGGTCTGATCCCATGTGGTGCCCATGAGGAAAGTGATCCACACACCCTTAGTGCAGTGGTGGTGCTCTTGGCACAAAGCAAACGTCAAGGACAAATGCCACGAGTGCCTGGGGGTCACACCCATTTTCCATGTGTCCTCCTGTCCGGAAGGATTCCTCTGGCTGCTGCTTTTTTCTCTTTTCATCTCTTATTTTTTCATGCCACAGTTACTGCCCCTACACCTGTGCTTAACCAGATTTCTGGGACTATATGGTGAATCAGAGGGGTAAAGGGAAAAAAAAACAACTTTCTGAAGACACTGTATCATGTTAAATTACGAAATCATTAATATTTTAGAGTAAACCTTTGAAATTAATCTGATTCACTATCACAGCTATCTTCAAAGCTAGAGAAAATTTCAGGTTGCGATCCGATTGCTCAGGACCTTGCCCTGTTAAATTCTGAATATTTCCACAGCTCCTCTCAGGCTCTGAGTCCTGTGACTGGCCGAGCTCGCCAGGAGGAATTTTCCCTGCTGTAACCTGTCTGCCTGCAGGAGCCAGCCCAGCCACTGCCTGCATGGCCGGGCACGAGGCCCCTGCAGCCTCTGCCCCAGGCTGGACAAACGCAGCGCTCTCGGGCTCTGCTTCAGCTTTGTGCAGCACCGCAGGGCTCCCAGCAGTACCTGGCACTCTGTGTGAGTTCAGCAGTATCTTCCTCGAGCTTGGCTCCCTCTCAAGCCCCAGAACACGATCTCACAAGTCAATACAGGACACAACCACTTCCTTGGCCCCCTGGCAGCTTTCTCTGTGCAGAGAGCATTTGGCTCCATTGACAGAAAGGAAGGAGCAGCAAAATTCACAAGGGTAGGGAAGCCCAGAATCTAAGTTTGCACTGAGACTTAATTCAAAACTTAGTGAAAAATAACAGGACCTTTCCTGGCTTTACCAAGCATTCAACTGAGATCCTCACTAGGGCCAAATCCTTCATGCCTGGGGCTTATCTGCACAAACACCTTTAACTCAGAAGACGGTGCATCAAAGCAAAAAAGTACTTTATAAGTGCTTTGATCAAAATGTGTCAAAATGAACCATCAGTCTTCTCTTAACCACAAGTCCTACTTCCCCAAAAGGGGGTGGATTTTTCCCTAGGGATATGAAAGCCCTGTAGAAGGAACAGAATGGATTTCTGCAGCTCTTTGTGTTGCTGCCATCTCATAAGGTGGGAAATAACTGGGCACGTTGGCAGAACTGCAGGGCAGAGGCTGGGACTGTGCCTGGCCCCAAACGGAACCTGGGACACACAACACCACACCAGCAGCACAACAGCAGCAAGAGCATTGATGGCTTTGGGGAACAGGACTGCTTGAAAGCCGTGTGAAGCAATCCCTGCTTTTCTGCTGTCTAAAAAGAATGCTCAGCTAATAAAGAAAGTGCCCAGAAGAATAATAAAGACAGTGAAATATCTTGCAAATGTGCTTGTGAGAGCAGAGTCAAAATGTGAAGGTTTTCTGCCTATGGTTTTCCACATTTTCCAGTCCTTATGCAGAATATTTTGGATTTATTGTGCAATGCTCCCATGCTAGTCTCGTCTTTCAATCAAATAAAAATTAGACTAACCTTTAATTAATTTAAATTTAATTAATACTGCTTGCTTCTCTTTGCTGTGCCTGCATGAATATGTGCATACCTGGTTTAAGAAAGGATTGTCTACACTATTATTTCAAACACTGCTGCAGGCAGAGAAAAGCTGGTTTAATGTAAAGAACAGACAGTGGGGGAGGACACACAAGGCAACAGTTGTCAGCTGTGCTTAAAGTGTAAAAAGAAAGGCAGTAATTGTTTTCTCTCTGGGCTACTTGAATAGCCTTAAATTACAACAATCGTTACTCATGCCAAATAATATTTCAAGGTTTTCTTCTGATGAACTTGGTGTCCATAAGAAAGTGAGCAAGGAAAACGAATCTTAGGAGGATGAAGACAACAGAATCCCAATGGTGTTATAAGAAATTCTCTGTCTGGTACAGCTTCACTCTGCATTCTGCTCCTTCTGGGGTCTAAAAACTGAATGTGGCCACCATATGTCAGAATGCTTCTCACACCCACGAGTTTACAAACAGCTTTTGATTCACAGCATTTCTGAAATGGATTAGGGAATCTGAAGATATCCATGTTGTTGTGCTTCCCTCTTGCACAAAGCTTTTCCTGTTCACAAATGGAAAAGGAACAAAGATCTCAGACTTTGGCTAATCACAATTGGCATGTTAATCGTGGAGCAGCCTAAATGAGGAGCATTTACAACACCAGAACTATCTCAGCAGTCTTCCATAAGAAGTCAGATGGTTTAGGAATGAGCCATTCAGCGCTACCTGTTGTGGAAGATTTGATGGCAAACTGAAGAACTAATTAGAGCTGCCGTGATTAAAAGGGTCTTTGTTTACACTGCTGCCTCACATCAGCTGCAGGGTGACTCCCGTGTGACAGTGGGGCACCAAACACAGACACCTGAAATAATGGGGCAGTGTTTGCTGTGTATCTTAAGGATGTGTTTGCAGAACACGTTCCAGAATTAGTTTGTTCAAACAAAAATCCGTTCCCTCCCTGCAATACCAAGATGTGTCTAAATTTCAGATATTTCTGTGAGTTTCACGGAAAGCTGCTGCTCTCAGCAAAACCCACTGTTGCACAGGTAAACCCCAAAAACCCATTATTTCCTTGGCAAACAACTCGAAGACAAGATAGGACTCATTTCTTTGTGTCAAGTCAGACTGTTTCACCTTTCATCTTGATGAGAGATGGAAAAACTGATACATACAATCTGCTGAAGGAGATATTTGCGAATTTATTCTTCTCTAAAGCCACTGGGAGGTTGGCTTTAGAGGTTGGAGATTAATTTCAGAAGCATCATCATTTAATTTTTCAGGAAAAAAGAAGCTCAAAGTGATGAGCACTTAAAAGGTTCTTTTAGGCAAAGCCTTTGGTTACAGTTCTAGTATTTTGTTCTTATACCATTCAGCCTTTTTTTAATTAGGAGAAATCACTGAATATATTAACTCACTTCAGCATTCATACAAATTTTCAAAAGCATAATAAAGGACACTTAAGAACAGCTCTGTAACATGTCTGTTGCAAAGCAAAGAACCCCTTAAAAAATAAATGCAAGCCTTTAAAAATGGGTAACAGAAGAACCAGTGTTCATAACAAGCCTCAAAGTAAAGAGAAGTTATTGATGAGACTAATTTATTGAGAGAGTTTCAGAACCAATCAACAGGTCACATTGTCTGTTCATTCCTAAATATTGGAAGACATTAATTGAAAAACTGTGCTAGAGAGAGATAAACCTCACACAGCTTCAAATAAATTAGCAGCACAGAATCTATTGATTTTTCACTACTATATCATCTCTCCCTTTTAAAATTGCTTTAAACATACAAATGTATTAGTATCTTGAATAATGAAGTACCTTCCTGACATTTGCATAAAATAAAATAAATTAGAGGGCATAGGAAGACCTTAGAACCACATCTCTCCCCTCAGGAAGTTTCCAAGAATGATACAGGAACATGTATTGTATTTTTGTTTCCCAAACAGGTAAAGAAAGGCTTCTTCAGGAAACTAAGAAATTCGAGATATTTAAAGCATGATGATAACAACAAAAGAGGAGTTGAGTCTTTCAGTATTTCACCCCCAATCAGGAAAGTTGGAGTGATTTAACTTTGTTGAAAACACCCGACATACCCCAAGACTGCAAATTTACACAGGGACAACCCTGACACCAGAAAGGCGCACATGGGGACACATCAGGCCGATGGCGTTTTTAAATATTACTTTCTCTGAAGTGTTCAATTTTCAATAATGTTGTTTAAAAGCCAAGGCGTGGGCTCTGATGCTGCAGGTGTTGACCTGACCTGTGGCAGACAATGGCAGTGAACAGAGGTTTGGTGCCTGAGGGCTCCGATGGGAATGAGCGGGCTGGGAATGCTGCACCACGGAAAGGGCCGAAGTGGGGCACCCCAAAGAAGCCCAGGGGCAGGGAGGCAATTTGTTCAGGAATTGTCACACTGCTGACCAGTGTTTGTCAGGGGGTAGAGTGGAATCACCGCTAGTTTGGCAATTCAAAATCCCTCAAGCAGAACAACGAGTGTTTGGAGATGCTTTTCCAGCAGGGCCTGCCCTGCACAGCCTGTCCGTAGGGGCCGCGAAAAGCAGTTTTATGAAAAATCAAATAAATAAGACTTTTCACACTTGTACTTGTTTTATATAAACTCCAAGCAATCAATCGTTCTCAGGGGAATCTCTCAACAGGAGAATCCCTTTGCTCTCATCAGAATGTTCTTTCCAGGCCTTGGTTGCCACCGAACTCCAAAGGGATGATGAGGTTACAAGGTACAGATGCACTTCCCATCCTTACATCTAGGGCAAACAACTCTTACCATAAAATGGATTTAAATATAAATATGAAATGGTAAATGCAGCTGTGAACACTTAGTTAGTAGTTTCAACTTTGGAAACAAACCAAAACCATCTGTGTTTGTAACAACACCTGCCCCTCCTAAAACCAGAAGACAAAGCCTAACTCAGAACTGAGAAGGGCGTTCATTAAAAAAGCAATAAGCAAGAACACTTACAGAAGATTAGCTGTAATGTAGCGTAATAATGGAAAAGTACCAATTTATATAACAATTTTACAAGCCTCCTGAAATTTTTTTTTGTTATTTTTTCCAATTCCTGACAAGGTCTTGCTCTTGCATACTTAGAGTCTGATTTCAGATTATTTAACTGAGAATCACTGACAAACACAGGCACTGGGGTAAAGGCTTATGTGTGGATGAATGCAAAATGGGATATATTTTCCAACACTTAGTTCTGAAATATTTTGACTGGCTTTGGCTAATTTCTCAGGAACAGACACTCAGAAAATTCCCTCCAGAAGATCATAGCCAAGCTCTCTGTGCAGTCTGTCCAGGGCTCAACACCTACACAGGACAGAAATTCTTCCTCATACTCAGGTGGAACTTGCTGGGCATCACTTTCTGCCCATTGCCTCTTGTCCTATTACTTGGCACCATGGAGAAGAAAATGTAGTTTACTTTGTCAGGATGTTTTTCATTAGTGCATCCCCAGAGGCACCGAATGACTAATTTTACAGACTTCATTGAGACTCCTTGAGTTATTCAGTGAAAAGAAGGCTCTCAGAAATTACTCCAAACATTTCACTCTGACAAGCCAAAGTTCCTTCTATTTCACTGGGCTTCAGATCAGAATCTGAAAACGAAATTCTCTTCAAGAAAACTCACAGTTCAATAGCCATGTTTACTGAGTTTGCTAAGCAATCTTCACCTAGATCCAAAAATATTTCTTTCTCAGGAAATCCATCTATATTAGCAGATGTTAGTCAATTTTCTTATTTTAATTCCAGAATTTTTCTGTATTTTTGATTTCTCTTCTGCACTAAGACATGCATTTAATCCAAACGTAGCCCAGGCAAGTATCTATCCTTACAGACAGGCTGATCCATACGATGGGGTTTTCAAAAGTAGCTGATAAAGCTCGGGAACACACTTTCCTTGCGCTGTTAAGCAGCTGAAGCTTTGAAAAGTCCCTCCCCTGAAGCCAATGTTCCTACAACATCAGCATCATAAATAAGGCAGTGCCTGATTCCCCAGCACTGCTTCTGAAGTAGCCTTAAAAACCTGCTGTGCCACAAAAGCAGCTGCAGTTAGATTTTTTCTTCTAATATTTACAATATCTGTTCACTCAATAAACACAGTTTATGTCAAGAAGCGTGGACATACACTGTCCAACGTAACTACTGCTGGTTTGAGTGCAAGAGTCAAATCAGCATCTGAAGGCAATTAAAAAATGTCATTTAGTCATAATCTTAAAGCTGCAAACTGAAAAACTTCTTAAAAACATTGCAAAGGATTTCAGAAAGCCAAAATGTGAACAAAATCAAAATTGTGGATTTGGGAAGAACATGCTCTTGCTGCTGGAAATGGCAAACTCATTGGCCTAACAAGAAAAGAAAAATCAAAATACAACCCCTCAAAAGGAAATGTTAGAATATCAGCAACTAAGGGTACCAGTGAAGCCTGAATGGACCCCACCAAGGCACATCTGTACTGAATCCAGCACCTCTGAGTCTCTCTGTGAGGAACAGGAAGCACTGATTCAAGACCCAGATGAATCTGTTCTACACTGTCTAAATATATTTATTTAATACCATGTCTTAGCCATTGATGGTGTGTTATAAAAACACCCATCCAGAGCTGCAATTAAAGCTCAGTCATGTCAGGAACACAAGCCCGCAACGTGCTCGTGCTTTCTGCATTTTCACCAAAGGAAAAAGAGAAATGGATGAGTTGAAATTACACAGTGGGACAAACTGAAAAACGAACGATAATGAAATAAAAGTTTCAGACTTGCTGCCACCGGCCAAAGTAGCTTCCAAATCCATAGTAGCCTTACAATAGTTTATTATTCCAACTCACAGAACAAATATCCACAAAGAATTCTCCCACACACAGAAGTTATGCCTTATGGGGAAGGTTTTTCTCATGACCAGTCCAATTCAAACCAAATAACAAAGCAGGAAATTAGGGTCAGAAAATTATAATAGAACAATAAAAGAGAATGCTGCTCTGCAAAGTCCATCCCAATTAAGTTTTTTTTTTTTTCCAGATGGGACCTAAACAAACACTCAAGGAGTTTATCAGTGAAATTACTGGGAGGCCAAAACTAAAAAGTCTTTTTATGAGGCTGCCACATTTCAAGAGAACTTCCATCCTTATGGGGATCCTGAGTCACGCTGCTCTTGGAACCTGCTCAGTAACTGCTTTCAGAATCCCAATTTTGCCAAAGCTTTGGGAGCCGCTTCTCTGAGAGAGCTGCTGTTCCTCCTGCTACAAGAAAATAATTTGCTTGGCCAACTGCAGAATTTTTAGTTTCTTAATTCTGATACTTTTGGCTGCATCTGCAGCTGCCTCCTCCTCCGTGGCTACTGAAGGTAACGTTACCCACTGCAGCTCAGGAGCAGCGCAGGGAAGGAAGCTCTGGCTGGCAGCATAGTGAGGCCTTTTGTTCAGAAGTTATTTATTTTGTGGAGAAACCAGGGCTCAGTCCCATAACCTTTGCATGTGGGTTATTGTGGGGGCTTATGTTAGAGTACAGATAATCTCTCGCACTTCAGACAAACAAAAAGAAAAAGTATAATAACAAAAAAACATTAGACAGGAATATTAAAAGCGTGGAATACATTACAGTCACTTTGAAAGACTACACAAGCTCAAGGCAAAATTTGTTACGTAATGAAGTCCAGTGACTTATTTCCATTTAAACAAAATAGGTTTGGTTTATGCTGTGGGAATATTTAAAAACTATGGGCTTGATGTGGGCTAACACTTGGCACGTGGATTCAAGGAGAAACAACTGGCCAGAAAAATCAGATTAAAAATGTGAAAACTTAGAATCAGTTCTAGAGAACTCACCTAGTTTTGCAATCTCTCTGAGAAGCCTTGGACAGACTCTCCTCACCTTAACCAAAAACGATGTCTATACAACATTAATCACAATTTTCTACAGCATCTGGACCATGACCCAAAAATTGGACAATCCACATATTTACTTTTGAGAATATAAAATGAGTGCCTCAACAAAAAGTCCTTCAGTAGATTTTAGTGGTAAAGAGGAAATTAGTTGGTGTTTATCATATTTAGCTTAAATAAATTTTTAAAAAAACTGTTTCAACCTTTGCTGAGGATAGCAATTGTAAATATATTAAAAAAAAGTCAGCTATCATTCCAATCAAGTCCTAACAGTTTCTTCTTCATTCTTGGGTCTCATATCTGGATTTTAGGGAAAACTCCTTTTTTTTGCGGTGGGGCAAATTCTGAAAAAGGAATTTCTTGCAATTTCTCTAATTCAGCCTTCTTTTGGCCAAACCTGTTAATTGTCATCTTTTCTCATAATTTCTCATCCTGATATTTCCTCATCTTTTTCTTTAAAAAGTCCTAAGAAAAATTCTTCCTGACTAATGAAATAGTCACAGTTTATTAGCCTGATTTTTTTTTTCTTCTTTCCCCCCCTCCCATTATGCTCAGATAATGAGATTTCTGACATCTGAATAAAGTACTTTCTTTGAAGGTAAATGCTCCCAAGTATGCCAGTGCTGGGAATATTCTTGCTGTTTTCCCTTTGGCAATCCATACCTGTAAGAAATCTGCCTAGAGAGGATGGGGTTTGCAGCACAGAAACAGTAGCTGGGGGCAGAGGTTGTGGCAGCTGCACTACAAAGCTTGTTGCTCTGGGAAATGTGTTTCCAGAGCATTCTGATATTTATTTTTAAATCCTCTTCCCTTAATTTTAATAACAAATCCTCTTGTTTACTATCTTCAGGCCCAGCTCTTCTCTGGAATATAATTCTTCTGGCTCTGATGGATTTCTACAGCGAATGGATGTGGCCAGGTCACAAAGTCTGGATGAGCAGCCTCTGTGGCAAATAAAAGCTGCAAGTTGGGAGTGATCTCACACCCTCCTCTCGTGCATTGTGTTGGTCTGGGCAGATGCCCCAAGTCTGCAGCCCAGGCCAAAGGTACCATGTGTGTGCAGTGCTTTTAGCATACAAAACTCATTAATTCATTAAAGGAGTTCTCACCTTTCTGAATGCCTGGCTACCAGGTGTCCAGGAAAGCAGCCAGTTGTTTTTTTCCCATATCTTTGTGATGTTACGTGGAGTTTCTGCACTAAGTGCGTGCCCTCTGGGTAATCCTCACTGGATGCATGCCTCCCTAATTCTGTCCTTTTGTAAAATCCAGGAATTGCCAGGCTGGATCCCTCCTCTGGCTGATGGGTCACAACACCTCTTTGAAATGCAGGCTGGGGGCCAGGCCCTGTTTGCTTATTGAGTTTTGTAACTTTTGCAGTTTTTCAGAGTCAGCTCATCCCTTTGGGCAGTTCAAACATGTTAAACTCTGCCTGTCACCCAGCAATTACCTCCAGAGCCATGAAACAGCTCCAGCTGCTTCGTAGCCGTGGGAAGAACTCTGAAGAAAGTCAGTGTCTCCTGAAAATGACCTCCTGCTGGCCAAGAAGAGGCACTGAGGCAAAAGTCAAGTATGACTGAAAATAGAAATTGAATTGAGAATTCGACTGAGAATGAGAATTGAAAATATTCCAGTGGCTGCTTGTTCTTGTGGAAATCTTGTTTCCAGCTGAAATCTCCCCAGAAATCACTTGTATCCATTACCCCTCATCTTCTCTATATGACTCCTGGTAAAAAGGGAGTCTCCATCTTTAAATGCACTCTTTAAATACTGGACCATGACAAGGTCTCCCATCAGCCTTTCAACAACCCCAGTTCTGTCAGCCTTTCCTGGTACGGGAGGCTCCCCAGCCCTTGGATCACACAGCGGCCATGTGATTAAGGAACTGTCCAAACTCTACTAAATCAATGGGTGACTCTACAAGAATTTAGACCAGGACTCACATCTCAAGTCAGCACAGCTTTTTAAAGTGCAGGTTTAGCCTTCACACAGGTGACACTGCCATCAGAGGTGACCTGACCTCAAACAACTTGGCAGTTCTGCAGGACCTGTGCAATCAGAACACCGCAGGCACAGTAAAAGAAAATTGCCCCTCAGGGAAAGGTGGAATTCTGCAGTACTGGAATGGCAAAAGAACTTTATAAATTTACTTATTAAGGACAGAAGGGGTTTAATCCATCCTGGGACCCCAAACCATTCCCGCGCCATTTCTCTGTGGGATAACGCGACCCCACAGCGCCACCTGGCGGCGCGAGGCCGCCCCGAGGGACCCGAACCGCGCCCGGAGCCCGCGGGGACAATTCCAGAGCTCGGGAAAGGGACAATGGCAGAGCCCGGGGAAAGGACAGCGACCCTTCCATGGGACCGCTGCCCTGAATAAAGGAAACCCGGCTTTCGCTCCAAATTACAGCGTGCAATTCCCACAGAAGCCTCCTGGAGCTGGGTGGTCGAGTCAGGGTCTGCTTCTGGGCAAAACATCTGCTGGTGGGAATCAGGAGGTCAGGGATTGTTCCCTTTCCATTGTGCAGCAACACATGGAAGGGCACTCGTTAGATGAGTTACAAAATCTCCATGAAGAATAAAATTCTCGGAACCAAAACGTTTGAGCTGCATTTCCTCCCCTGGAATCACTGCACAGAAATGAGACACTGCAGCCCAGCAAAGCCACGAAGATGGCTCTGGTTACCAAAACTACTCTTGCTATCTAAAAACCTACATTTTTACCAGATTTCCACTAGAATCTCTTCCATGTGCCCATACAGTCATTTCACTCAGCCTGGTCCCACATATAACACAGTAACTTTGATTCAGACTAAGATCCATGATTCTGTGGTTCACTGTCAATGCCTTTGATGCAATTAATTCAGCTCACTAGCTGTAAGACCTTAAATGGGTTGACAAAAATATCTTCATCAACATTCTATTTTTAGTGGGCAAAATGCTGCAGAGCCAACCTGCATTGGTTATAAATACCTGACTTGATATTTAGTTTGGTGTGTGACAAATGACAAAATATGGAAGACTTAAAGACAACTTCCATTCCACAAATCTGCATTTTCACTTGGGGACCATTAAATAAAAGCTTTATAACGATTAATCCCAATGTGATACAGGTTTTTGGAACAAAATTATCATGGACCAGGAAGAGATACAGGTCACATCTGAAGTGTAAGGGAATTATCTGGATGCACTTTTTTTCCCCTACATGCAGCATTTAAAATTTTAAAGGTTGGTTATGTTTTATTAGAATTTAGAACTCCAGAACTTCGATATAATGTACTCAAGTGAGAAACACTCCAAATTCTCTATATTGCCTGCAATAAAGTATTCTGGGCTACTGCATAGTTTAAGATCATTTAAAACTAAACTACTCCAAATGCCACAGATTAATAGCACAAATAATAGGCACTACTTGGTCTGCAGGACAAGAACTGACCAAACCTCTCACAATTCTTTCATAACAAAGATTAAAAAACCAAATCAAACAATAAACCCCCCAAAATTCCCAACAAAATCACTAACACAGAACTGTTCAAATGTGACTGAGCAAACCCTATGGGGGGGAAACCACAAAAAAAAATGTTATAATGTTCCTGGGGTTTTTTTTTGTTCTCTAATTTAAACTTCAATCAGAAATAAGCATTTTATACTAGACTGGATGAACAAAGCACTAAGTAAAGTGACTATACAAATCATGATTTAATTTCATGACTATACAAATCATTAATAATGTTTAAATGAAGTTTGGACCATGTTTTTTGAAACATCTTGAGAAAAGTCTTTTGCACAACTAAGTATGAAAAGTCGGAGTTTGAAAAATGTGGAAAACATCAGAACATGTTTTCTGATCACTGCCACAAAACAAAAAATATGTGTAAAATTTGCAATAATAGTAGTAGGACGGGAAAAGGGCAGAGCACTTCTTGTGCCCCAGAAAAGAAATTTTATCTAAATCCTCTGAAATTTCATACAGAATGTGAAGAGGCAAATCTGGAAAAAGGAAAGCTATGCTTAAAAATTCACCATTTTTTTTCTCCATGTTGATTTTTTTTTTTTTTTAATTAAATTATTTCAAAGCTGACTTGCTGCTTTTGAGTAGCAGGAGTAAAGTACATTATAAATATTATATGTTTCATACTTACAAAATGTAACTGTTATTGTGCTTTATTCCTAGATTTGAATGTTAGCTGCATGGTTTTGCTATCAATCTTAAATTTTTTTTGTGTGTGGTAACTCCAGCAAACAAAGATTCTTTCAGGCTTACTGCAGATGCAACTGGTTACAATTTTAGATCCTTAACTTTCATCCAAAAGAGCTTTATCACACAATCCCATCTATATTTAAAAATCTGAAATGTATCAGCCACCTTCCTTAGCCCGTAGGAACACTCCTGGCCAGACTGTGTGTTGCTTTTGAGAATTGAATATAAGAACTTTTTATTTCTTCAGAACTGGCTCCAGTGCAGAAGCTAAGAAGATTTTTATTTCTGTTCTTGAGTCTTTAGCTTCAAGGGTCACAAAACAATCAGATAGCAAAGTATAATTACCAGACAAGAAAAAATAAACAACAAATAATTTCATTATGACTGGATTCATACCATTGACTTCAGAGAGATTACTCATGAGCACAAGTAAATGTAAATAAGATTACAAAGCCTGATTGGAAACACGCAGTCTTCTGACTGGGCTCTAATCTTGGCATAGTAAAATTATAATACAAAATGACCAATTTAGCCTGTAGTCCAGCACAAAATTCCTGCCATTGCATGTCAGCAGCTTTGTGCAGAGCAAGGCTGCTTGCTCTTTCCTTCTGAGAAGAAAACCTACTTCAAGTCATATTTTCATCCCTGCAGCTGTGGAGAATTGACAGAGCAAAAGGAGATTTCTGAGCCTCCTGAAACTAAGCTGATGTAAAAGGAATGGGAAGCAGAAAATAATAAAATTGGACAAAAATATAATGTGTATACATTTATATTTTGGAGCTCCAGGCTCCTTTTCTGAAATCTCAGCTCTCACCCAACCCCTCATTATTTCCAAACTTTAAAAAGCAGCAGAACACCTTGCTTGACACTGAAAACTTTTCAGCTCTGTCAGGAAATTTCAGTATAAAATTTTCAGATTGTAAAAAGAAGGGAGGAAAGAGCAGAACCCCACCCTATAACAAATCACTCCCTCAGCCATTACCTTGATTACCATGGTCTGGATTAATTTGGGAACACAGTGGAGCAAGAAGAACTTTGAGTATTCTCAGTTAAGCCTGAGAGCAACTGAATGCCAATAATAACAGCCCATGATAGACCTTCTTTGGCTGAGACTGGCTTTTCCTCTGCCTGTGTTACAGACTACAATTGCTGACTTTTTCACACTCAGGCCACCACTGATCCTTAGTTTTCAGCATTCCTGGAACTGTGTATTAACACACCAAAGACTTCTGCAAGCTCGAGTGTTACAGACAAGAACGTTTGCTAATGAATTCCCATTTATATATGGTGTTTAAGCTCAAAAGGTTCATCTAATCAAGCACTTGTAGCCTTTTCTCTCCTTCTCTGAATGCAACTCCCCATTCTTTGCATGTGGAGTTAAAAAATCATTCCTAAAACCACTTTTAATAGGAATCCCAATAGCGTTGCATAACTGTGTGGTCCTTCCTAATTCTTTACTATTTTACCATTGTAACACGCAGAAGCTGTGTAGAACACTTAAAAACATTTGTTTTTAAATGCCAATGTAATATATAAGATGCATAAGGAGTTGTTACAATTAATGTGTATGATCTCAAGCATTTAACCTCCTTAAAAGCTAAGCCAAAAATTAATAATATCCCCTTTTTTCTACATAGATTGGAACTCTGCTGAATTTAGTGACTGAATGGCTTATATGCTGAATGGCACTGGAATTGTGTAATACAACATTCTTGGCACCTCTAGATAGTAATTTACATATGAAATAATGACTATCCTCTATCTCTCATTGCTGTCTTTGATTCTAAAGGATTTACCCATGAAACTGGCATAAAATAACCATATAGTTTACCAAAATTATGAAAAAAATTCATACTGAATTCTCAGGATTTGTTATGAAAGAATTCCACTGGTAACATATAAACAAACTCATCTCTCCTTTTGGGCAGTGAACCCACAAGTGGTCAAGTCCCCCGAATAACTCAGTGCACTCATTTCAGTTATTCACAACTTTATGGCCTCAGAGTGGAGGCTTAACACTAAAGATGACAAATATATCAAAGACCATGAGGGCTTTGGGCAATTGTGTACCAGGGTGCTTAAAACTGCATGTGAGCAGCCCCTTCTCCTCCCGGCTTTGCTTTGTCCAGTTATGAAATGCATTTTGTTCCACAAAGTCTGGAATTCTCATCACTGACTGGCTCACCCCAAGGATAAACATGTATAAAACAAATATAAATAAACTCAGTCCAAAACCAGCAAAGGATTTTTGCTGAGGACTGAACTTCTTACCAGACAGAGAAGTGCATTTTGTGAGTAAATGGAAAAATTAGAGGGGCTTTGTTTTGTAGGGGTTTGTGTTTGGTTCTTTTTTTTTTAAAGAATGAAACTCATGGACAAAGGGCTTCAGCCACTTTTCAGTTCCTGCAGACATTCTGCTGTATTTAAAATAAATTTTTTCATGGCATTTTCACAGTTCTTACATTTGGATCATAAATGCCGCAGAGGCATTGGTCTATGTTAATTTCTAAATAGATGAAGAGTGGATGCAATTAATACTTAGCAATTTTATCTAGTTAGCACCAACTACATTACAATACTACTCAGGACTGTATATTTAGTAATTGTTATTCTCCTGCTGGAGAACCCTGGGAAGGTTATTTCACAGTTATTCCAGCCAAAATGGGGACACTGGTGAAAACATGACAAAACACTTCGAGACCTATATAGGACATGACTCCTAAGTGGTGGGTGCTTTTATTTATTAATTAAGGATGGACTGTAGTTAAATTAGCTGTACATCAGACTGAAGAGCTATTTATCACCTAAAAGAAAATTACTCCTAAAGCCCTCATTTCTTGTGTGTATTCTTTGAAATGATCCACTTGTTGTTTAAATGTCAAACAACTTTTAAAATACTTAATGCACATAATCTGGACTCCATCTGTTAATAAAAAGATTGGAGTTTCAGCTGTTAAAGCTAATAGGATATTAATGTTTGCTTTTATTTTACTGATATCTCTGGTGCTTTAATATTCTTAATACAGCACATAAAATGAAGAAAACCAAACACACACTAAACTTTGTGTCCTTTGCACTAAAACCCCACATCCATTAGAAACAGCCTCTTTGCTTGTGTTTGAGAAAAGCCATAACCCTAAAGATGATTTTGATTAATCAGAGACTTGAAAGTAAAACAACTGTCTCAGTGCTTGCACGTTTTCTTGGCACAGCCCTTAACATCAGAGCTAAAATCCACAGGCTGAGCAGGGAAGGAATGAAGTCACTGCTCACACAACAAACTCTGGTTTTGCTGCTCTACCACCAGTGGTGCCCCCACGCTCCATGAATATTTGGCCCCAATTATGGGGAATATCTTTTTCCAGCAGCCTTTTTCAAAAGGCTGACCTGCACCCCTCAACGCTGATTTCATTGAGATGCAAGAGTGCTGAGGAGGGACTGAGAGGGGATTTTGGAACTGCAGGACCAGCTTCAGGACAGGCTGGGCACTGAACGGCAGAGCAGCAGCTTTGCAGAGTTTTGTGTCCCAGTGGAACTGGAGGCTGCAGGGAACCCTTGCACAGGGGATAAAGGAAAACTGCACCAGAACCACAGAGCAGCAGCTCAGGGAAACCTCTGCTCCGCTCCGCCTGGCACTCACGAGGCTCCTCTGCTTCTGGAACAGTGTGCCCAGGCTTGGGACACCCACAGAGAACCAGAGATCCTGGACCCAGCCAGGACAGCAGAGGCCACCCCGTGGTGAGGGGACAGGAGCACACCAAGGCCATGGAAGTGGCTTTAGGCAGCCTGGGACAAGGGAAGCTGAGGAACAGCTGGCATCTTTCTTTGCCTGAAGCAGGACACAGAGAAGCTGGAGCTAAACCATTTTTATAGAGCCACAGGGAAAGGATAGGAGAAAGGCCGTAGCAAGGGAAATTTTGATTGGTTATATAGAAAAAAAATGTTCAGAAGTGATTGAACTGGTTAAGCACTGAAGCAAGTTGCTCAGGAGACTGGAATCTCCATCCTCAGAGATTTTCAAAACATGACTGGACACAGTCCCGAGCAACCTGATTTAACTTACAAGAGGGCCCTGCTTTGAGCAGGAAGATCAAGGCCTGGATAACCTCCACAAATCCCTTCCAGCCTAAATGTTTTTAGGGTTCTGTGATTTCTAGATAGAGATTACATTTAAATTTAAAAAATATATACAAGAGATCCTTGAAACACAATCATAACATTGCTGCTTCTACGTTTCAGAGAACTAATGAGAGCCAATTAAAACACAGAGCCCTTTGCTTTATGTGAACTTAGGCTGACCAAGCATAGTTCTTTGTAGGTAAATAATCACCAAAATTCTTTCAAAACACAGCATTTCAAAATGACAGGTCACCTCTTAACCTCTCCTTTACATAACTGATAGTATTTTTATAAACCACTGGCTTCTTGTCATTAGAGGGACGGAGGATGTTCTTGCAGTTCCGTGTAGAGGTGACAGCATTGTTTCACACAACAGATTCTGCCAGGATGGACAAACACTGATAACTCCTGCCACATGCAAACAGTGATTTATAATCTGGGCATGGAGAGAAGAGGATATTCCATTTCTTATCACCAGGACAAGAGAGCTACTGCAAACCCAGGCATGCAGATTGTGTTGTGGATTCACTCTCCCTCTTTTATTTTGCACTAACAATGGAAAAATTGGATTGCAATTACACATAGAAAACCTGCAGAGCATTTTTCTTTACTCTTCCACATGAGTTTTCAGGGCAAATGGGCACAATGCAGAAGTTGAGAAAGATACTATATGAGAGCAGAAGCCATCAGTGTGCTAGATTTGTTCATAATTAAAACTGACTTAAGTTCAGTTTCTGGGAGCAAATTTAGAGGATTTTTTTTATTAACGTGCTAACGTGTCACTGTTTTCCACACAAACTTTTAATTTGTCTAAAAGCCAAACTCGTTATTCATCAGTCCATTTACAATGTTTATATTCATCAGGTCAACGACTTGCTGAGACTAAGCCACACAAAGCTCATTAGTTTAACAGGTTTATTTTCATTACACTTTGGTTCCTAAACGAAAGTGTTTTCTCTGTATGAGGTAGGTAGCTGTGGTTAGGTAATCAGAACTTAAAAGGTTATTGCTGGTATGTAACACAGGAAATCAGCAAGATTTGGATGGTTACTGTACAAAAACACTGCTAAAAGTGCTGCTAATACAGATATTTCTCCATTCTGGGACAGGACAGTAACATGGGAATGTAGCACCATGGTGTAGCACATACATAACACTGGAAACTTTCTGTACCATTTGTCATAACCAAGACTAAAACAAAACTCCTACAAAAAAATATTAGCTCAAGTTCACAAATAAACTTTTCCAGATAACTGTTGTGCAGGATATATAAACAATGCTAAGTGTCCCAAGCTTTGAGAGAGTCACTAAATGTCAGTGTCAGTTTATTACTGGGACTGCTTGCTTACTGCCCCAATGGAAGCAATGGAACAGCATAGAAAAGAACACTGAGACTCTTCACAGAGCCACTGCCACCTCTCACTTAAAAGCCTCCAGGCAGGCCAAACAAATTGGGGAAATCCCATTGTGTGGGCAGAGACGGGATAAACACTCAATAGCAGGGAACACAGCAGGGAATGTCAGAGCTAAAAGATGGAGCATCGGGAAGGCAAAGGGAGATGGATCATATTGTTAACTCAGAACAACCACAACACTGATGACATTCTCTATTAGAGGGCACTCATTGCCAGCCACTGCTGTAAAGTTGTGAAAGAATGAAACAAACTTGAGGCTGCTTTTCACAAAGTTACCCAATCCTGCTGTCCATGCGCATCACAAACAACCTTCAATTATTCTGGCCAGCTTCAGTCAAATTAATAAAGTGCTAGAGAACTATTTTCTAAAAATATTTGTTTCTAAAGGTTTGCAGAACTGATCATAGGTGCCAGAAACTGGTGCTGTCTTGGCCTGAAGGAGAACACTTCAGTATCTGTAGAAAGCAGAGTGGAATGCAACAGAGCAGCGAGTGCCTATTGCCCAACAGTTGGTTTGGGAATTCAAGAGGGAGTTGTGGATAGAGCAGGGATATTTTGTGGGTAAGCAAAGAAAACAGGAGAGGTTTGGTCACTGAAGTGAAAAGCAGTTGATAATGAGAAGCCAGAGATTGGGTAATGCCAAGAGTTATGGAAATGGAGTGAAATTCCGTAGTATTCCAAAGCATAACTCCAAATAACTGGGCTGTGGCAGTGCTGCAAGAGTCCTGGGAGCGATTCACTGCTCGTGTTCAGCCTCTGTGACCTGAGCTGCAGACTGGGCAAATGCCACCCCAGCAAGGAAAATCAGTTCTGCAGGCAGGAGGTCCAATCACAGAACTGGAGATGTGACAGGGAAATAAAGGTCACTGACTGATAAGGCCTTCCAGATCCCAGAATGCATCTTTAGCAGGGAATTTCTGAGTTTTACTAAGCAAGTTTATTACCTGTGCATAGCCTATTAAATTAAATCTTAGCCTTTCAAATTTAAGTATGACATGAGTATTTTCTTGCTTTTCATTATGCAGGTTTGTAATTTGTGGTTTGGGGTTTTTTTGTTTGTCTTGCTTTTTTAAACAGACACTAAGGCCAGGCTTAGGCATTGACAACAGAGATCCAAACAGTTCTGCATTTACCAGTAAACAAAAGAAACTGTGCTGGATGGCCAATTTAGACAATAAAACAGACAACACAGAAATAAATAGAGTAATTTATATGCTGTCATATCATTCATCACAAGAACATTAACCTTTCAACCATGGCTAAAGCAATTCTAATTTCATTACTCCCTAGAGGATTCACCTTGGCAATACTCTGCAGCCCTCCAGGCTTTTCTGTGTAGATGTAGGGGGTCTTTGATCTTTTCCTCAGTTCTACAGGAATTGCAATAGCCAACTAACATTTTATGACTGAGTCACACCATTAAACCCAAGATAATGCTAGCAACATATTCCCCTTGCATTATTATTGTTAATCCTATTTCTCATCTCTGCTTTCTCTGATTCACTGCTATCATTCAACTTGGTCTCCCCAGAGGAAAGTGAATTGCATTTTACCAGTGAGGAAAATGAGGTTTTTGGGAAATTCTTACATTGATGGTAACGAGGACACTAGAACAAGATTCAACATAGATAAACCTCCTTTTTGAAGCTGGTCACTTATTTCATCTTCAATTCATATAGAAAAAAATCACCTCACAAAAGAGACGTAAGAACACAGGATATTTTCCACCCTCACCTCATTCTAAAGACAAGAATAAAATCTCTAGAACGCAAAGCAAGATTAAGATAGAACCAAGAAGTGTTCTATTGCCATGAGCGATAACAGCAGCAAATACCAAGACTTTTGATTTCCAGGGAACAGAGGAGTGGCCCCAGTCAGCCTGTGTGGCTGAAAGGTGTGCTGGGGGAAAGGATTCCACACAATTGCAATCCACTGTGTCCAAACATGCTGCAGCTCATTAGGCACCAAGGTTGTTTAACTGCCTTCAGCAATTTGGGGACTTAATTGATGTTCATTATCAGATCCATCACACATCCATCTGTTTCCCTAGTGGACGTATTTGCTTAGGAACAAGCTTTTCTAAGAATTTTGTCAGCTTGTAATGCAACCAGCACGGGGACAGTTTGGCTTTTCATTTCTCCTGTCCTCAGAGAGGAGAGACTGAACAGGTCAGTAGATGTTTGCATTTTTTTCCTAACAGCATTTCTGTATTGAACCACAATTACTTTACTGTACAATTATATTTCATCCAAAACAGCTACCACAAATGAAGCTTGGACCGTGGAAAGATGCCATTGCACATAAAGCCTTAATAAATACTGAATTATATATTATTGTACAGGACAGAAAGCATAAAGCAAATATAAAGGCAGCAACCCAGCCCCAATATAAGAGCTAGGGAAAAACCCACAATACATTACACCTACATAATTACATTTGCAGAGCAATTCACAAGCCACAATATTGTCATACGGTGATTTTTCCAGGAGTCATTGAATTAACAACCTCTAACTCAGTTGTATACAACAACATAAAAGAGAAGAGCTGCTCAGTTTCATGATATAAAGTTGACCCTCCTGAATTTGCGTTCTGTGGGACCTGAACCCAGAAAACCTCTGTTTGCATACTTAGATCCTGTGACTGTGCCACAAAAATCAACTAACCAAGACATCATGGTCCCAGATAAAACATGTAGCTACATCAGTATAGGATTTATGAGAAACTGATGCAAGGCAAAGATGTTTATTTAAATATCACAGTCTGTCAGCTACACACGGAACAGGACAAACTCCATCCAAACAACAGCTCCTAGGGTTTTGCTGCTTTCTAAAAAGCAGCAGAGTTTCAGATGATTGAGCAGATATTTTAAACAAGTCAAAAGCAGCAGCTGGAAAACAGCAATTAATAAATCAGGTAAGGGCACACCTTGTTCTGGTGAAGCACCAGTAATCACAGCACAGAGCGCACCAGGTTCTGCCATAACAAAAAAGTTCTACTGGGATATATTTAGCAGCATTTTTGCACTTGTCCTTTCATTACTACCGAATAAACAAGAAGCACCAGAAGGCAGCAGTGGTTGTCTGGTGGCCTGAGGAAACCCCATCAACTTTAGATGCACAATTCTATCTTAACAGCTAGGAATGTTGAATAAACTTGTAACTTCTATTATGAAAGAAATTTGAATCAGCAGCATCATCCCTCTCTGAGACAGGACACCCCACAAACCCACATTCACTAAAAAAAAAAAAACCTCCAGCAAATCCAGCATGAGAAATACAGTTTAAAAAACAAATCTAAATACTTTAAAAAACTCTTCCCCCCCCAAAAAAATAAAAGAGGGCAGAAACTGCTCTGGCTCCAAGGAGCTGCACGTGCCAGTCCTAATTCTGGCAACAGCCTCAGCTGCTCCAGCAAAGATAAGGGCATTCCATAAAGTCCTCTCAAAGGTGGGGCAAGTGCTATCAGGGAGCACAGAACCCCAACATCCCCATCCTGAAGGTGCCAGGCCGAGCAAACCTATCAGTGCTTGGAATGCCTGGCAGGGCACCAGCAGGGCCTCCACTTAGGATGGGTTATTTGCTCTCTCATTTCCATTTCAGAAGCAGGATTATGGAATAGTTACACTGCTCTGGCTAAGAAACCACAAATCTGCAAATCGATGATTTTTAGCATCCTATGAGGCAACCCGGCAGGTTTCACTAATGACCAGTCACATTTCTGTCAGAAAGTGTGCTGGGATTGGTTCACTATTTGCTTCACCAAGACAGAGTTTTTCCAATAAAATTCCAGTCTTTGTTTTAAACAATTCCAAGCTACCTCCTCAGAATATCACAAGTATCTTTGCTTCCAAGTCTCCCACAGAAAGATTTCTGCAGTTTGACATCAGCTCCCACTGAGCACACAGGTATTTTCCAAAGAAGCAGCACTGATATATTCACACATTACAAATCCAAATGTTACTTACAGGCAGGAAGTATTTTCTCCATGTGCCACAAAACAGATGATGGCACCTCCTCACAAACAGGAACAGAAGCTCTGCAGAGGCTCAGAGGAATTTCCCAGTGGTCACCCTCAGCCTGTTCTCTAATTTTGCCCACTTTGAGTGCTGTGCTCTGCCTCCCTCACCTGTGAGGCTTCACTTAAGAGACAACACCTTCCACCTGGAACAGGAACCCTCCAAATTTCCCAGCTGCCTCGCTCTCCATATTCCAGTCTGTCCTAAGGCTCTCATCTTCTCCTCTCCAAATCTAAACTCATCTCACAAGAGAAGATACCTGGCATAATATATAAATTCCCTTGCCAATTCAGAAGCAATCTTATTTTGGTTTACCATTCTCTACTCAGCAGCCTCTTAATTTTTAGATTTTTTTTGAAGGTGTTTCTTTGATTTTATTTTCTCACTCTCTAGCCAAATTAGTAAGACTCGATTTAAAAGGTCATTCTGGGAGACTGTGCACAATAAAATCAAAATCAAGTAAGTCTTTAAAGAGCACAGTTCAATCCTTCATATCTAGGGGTGATGGTTGGGAAACTCTTAAGGTGAGATCCTGATATCCAGTATAAATTTGAATCTTCAAGTGTTCAAATATTACTTTTGCCTGTCTCCTGAATCCAAAGTCCACAATCGTGGCCCAGCATTCACACATACTCATTTCTTACAGATAAACGTTGCCAATGATTTTAAGATAAGACAGATTCTGACAAACCCAGAGAGGACAAAACTTGGCTTTTTAATCTTTTGAGTTGAATAACTGTTCTTGGACGCTCCCCACAAGAGAGGAATGCAAGTTATAAAACCAATATTCTTGCACAAAGGGTCCATCCTGGTCCTCTGCAGCTCGGTGATGTAGCTACGATTTTATCACCAGCCTCTTACAGCAAGAGAAAAAAAAAAAAAAACCTCTTTCGTGGCTCAGGTATATTCCCCCAGTCCACGTTTTTATCACCTTGCTGCAGGCTTGCTGGTCAGAGGAGCAGCGTCAGGAAGGAGCGGTTATGAAGGCACAAGGAGCAGCACGTTGGGCACGGAGCCTTTTCTCAGCTGCTGACATTGGTCCTTCAGCCCCGCTGGCCTGAGGGCTCCCCCAGCAGCCTCCCCTCATCGCTCCCAGCACCAACTGTCACACCAGTAACAGCAGTTGGAACCACTCTGCTGAGGTTTCATTATTGCATTTGATGACACCTGCACGATACAATGTCACACTGCTATGGAATGTTAATTGCTTTCTGTACTGTAAAATACTCAAGAATGAAAAATAACGCTGTTACTGTCTTTGTATTTTTTTTAACCAAAGATCTTAGATTATTTTCCCCATTATCACTGAGCACTGTCTAAAAGATTCTGTGTTTCTCCTGATAAACCATGCATGTTGCCCCTAGCCCTCTTACCCCTGACTTAAAGGTAGTTCCATTATTACTTGAACAGTATTTCTCTTTCACTGTCACCTTCTGCCACTCACGGCAAAAGGACAGAACTCCTACTATTGTCTCACATACAGAAAAAAAAAATAATTCTCCTATATAGGTAATGGTTCCTGTACCACACATGTTCTGCCCATTCCACGATGATTGTTATCTCATGTTCCTCTCTTGGAGAGCTGATAAATGAGAAGTGATAAGACAGTTTTACTTTATGGAAGAGTATGTGCAATAGTTTTCATTTAGTAAAAGAAAAAAAATAAGAAAGTCTGTGGTCTTAAGAGAAGAGTATATTCTTCAAATGGTTTCAGACAGCATCACTCTTGGCAAATATTTAAATCAGTATTACAGGAGATCTGTTGTTTGAATACAACACGCATTTCAAGGCTAAGTCTTAAGCCCAGACATTTAAATTTCCTAGATTACTTTTATTAGGGACAGCCAACATGTCCAGGCTCAGCTACCAAGAGCAAACATTGCAGAACATGTAACATGCAAAGTGTTCCCTGAGGACACGGGAAATCAGGAGGAATTCAGGCAGTGGCTCCAGCATTTCTGGGCTGTTTGCAGCAGCTCAGCCTTTAACTCCTTTCTCCTTCATGTAGAGGAGATCCAGCATCACCCCAAATCATGGGAATCCTGATTGATTTTCTGCCCTCTACAAGGGAAGAAAATCCAAGAAGAGGTGCATGCAATGTGCCCTCTTCCCCTGGCTTCCCTGTTTGGTTTGGGAGGAGCAGGAAAGCACAAACGGAGCCTCCTGGGTCAACCTGATCCCATCCATGTATAGAGATAGAAAAATAATTAAGACCAATCAATGAAAGTTACTGTAAATAAAGAGATCGCCACCTCTACCTAAAAGTGAAGTAAGAACATTCTCTCGAAAAAATTAACTACTAATAGTACGAAAAATAAGTATTTTTCAGTGCACTCATACATATATGCATTTAAAAAAGAACAATATACAGAAATTGCCTCAAAATAAAGCAAGTTTAATGCTCCAAGACTGAAAGGGGAAGAGCAGATTCACACCACACATTTGGGGATGGATGCTTAGCCAATACAGATCACTGCAGTGTCACAATTCAAGAATTATTTTGATGCATTTTTTTTCTCCCCTAAAGCATTTATTTCTAAGATAAAGCAGATGAGCCACTGACAGGTATACCTGAGAGGAAGTATCTGCAATATTTTCCTTGAGGGTTAAGAGCCAATCAATATGGCTTTCATAGCCAGAAAAAAACCAGGAAAAAAAAATAGAATGAAGAATGTTTTTCAACCAAGTAGAAAAAGTGAAAAAATTGGTGCAATGAAGTGGCTTAGAGTGGGCTGGAATGAAGTAGAATAACATTGCAAGTACATAACTGGATAATTAATGAGAAAAAGGGTTGGGTAACCAAACCAAGGTGAAATAATCCAATTGGACTAATTCTTTAGTAATTCCTGTAATTTTGCTGAATTTAAAGTAATAGACAAAATGTTACTGACTTATCTCACTTTTCCAAGTGGGGAAAACATAATCCTACTACTAATTCCAGTACTATAAAAGAAAAATCCTGTTTCATTCAAAAATAATTAAGAACATCACCATTAATCTTGATATGGATTTTATTCTGCAGGCTTTTTTCCTATACAAGTGAAAAACAAAAATATTTTCTTTTAAGAAAAGAATTTAAATTTGGAAGGAGTGGACTCATTTTGAAACAAAAGCAGTTTAAAAGACTTAAAAACGTCGTAAAACAGATTTTCCATTCTTTTCCAAAGTAATATCCTTGGAGACATGCAAGAACTCCAGCCAGAGGCAAGCCATGTTGGAACACAGAGAGCAGACATTAAAAAGGAATGCTGCCATCCCACTTCAAATAGAAAGTTTTTCACAGTGAGAATTTTATTGCTTTAAGAAGGTATAGAGATAGATGAGAACTGTGAGGAACTACCAGCTGGGAAAGGGAATCTCATGGAACAAGCCAGGAAATATGACTTAATGAAAAAATACAGAGAAGGAAAAATTCTGCTTACATCAAATAGTTCTGGACACCGAGGGAAGAACTTTCATAAACATTTCTTCTAAACAATTCCCATCTAAGCTAAGGGTGGTAACCAAGTTCATAACCTTGACGACAGCAACTTAAAAAACAAGCTAAAATGCCAGTTTTGCTGTACAGTAAAATCAAATTAAAAAGTGATGAACAGAAGCCTTCCTCAGACAGTAATCTAAACAGTTTGTGGAGCTAAACGAAATGCCATGGTTTTGTTGTCTAGACCAATAACCTCTTGCTGGCTTGTAACTCCAATATATTTGAGATATTGTCAAACATTTTCTGAATTAGTGTATTTTTTCAAACTTAGCAATTACTTCCATTGCCTGTAAACAGCACAGGCTGCAGGAGAGTCAATTATTAGTTGCCCTCAAAGGACAATCGAACTTCAGGATAATTTCTGCTGCTGCCTCAGTCATAGCAATGAACACTTGATAATGTAGACAGGAGCAAATGTAATAAGGCCAGATCAAAAGAAAAAAAGAACCAGAATACCTTATTTTTTCCTTTTAACTTTAGAAGAAATTACCACAGTTTCTTTGGCAAATATACACCTTTTAACAGTAACTGGAAACTACTGATTCTGCCAAACTCTGCTTCTGCATAAGCAGGCTGATGTCTGGGCAGTCAACCTTGCTAAGCCAGAGCTTTCCAAATTATAAAAGACCTCTGAGAATTTATAACAGAAAAAAAAATTTCCTTAGGGAACTGGATACATGGAAGCAGGAAAAAAAACCCTCCATTGCCCCAGTTATTTACAAGCATACAATTAGTAATTTGCATTTGGTACAAATGTAAACCAAACAAAATAAACTTCAAATGGAACAAACAACCCACGAAGACAGCAAGCACGTAGGTGCTTAATCACGCAGAGAATCAAAAGGCAAGTGCAAAAACACCAACCACAATGAAATAAAAATATATTAAAAAAAATAACTATACCTCAGAATCTTCCCCAGGCTTTGTGTGGAGCTTGGCTGGGCCTCACAGCAGCTCACCCAGAGCTGGGCTGCAGGGAAATGCTCCATGGCAAGCACCAGCCATCCCTGGGCCAGCAGAGCCACCTCTGTGTCAGGCAGGGGCTGGTTTTAGGTTTGCTCTTGAAGCTTCCAGAGCTCTCTTTCAAGGCTTTTCCAGGCTGGCTTTGCAGGACACTGTCTTACTTTCCTCCTGCTGTGTTTCACAGGTGCGTGGTGTGCCTAGGGGCTTGGTGTGAAGGTTTAATTGCTGGCTCCAGGTGCCACTGGAACCAAATCACTGAGCTGCTCACGGGAAGAAACACAGCTGGTCCCATGCACGGCACAGTTAACAAGCACTGGGATGGATCCTCATTTAAAACCACAGTGACAATCTTAACCCTGCCTTAAATTTAAGATTTCAGAGCTTTTAGCATTTGGTGAAGCATTTAGAGGGAATGATGCCATTCATACTTCCATTTTCACATGGATCACCCCAAACCCTTTACACTGGGACAACAGTTTCTAGCTTGGTGTGGAATCACTGCTGTGAGATGATGACAAAGAAACTGCTCGTTCTCCCTTTCCCTGCCTCGAGAATTAGGGGCAGCCATGCCATGGCAGGCTCATGCAAAACCTCCCCCTGCCAGCTTGGTTTTCTGCCACAGGTTTGCCAGCTCCTTACCATTTACTTGTGCACAATCCTCTTGCCAGGAAGGGCTCTCAGTACAGGAGCAACATCTCCTGCCTGAGACACCGGCACAGGCCCTGGAGGGAATGTCCCCCCTCCCTCGCACCGGAGTCCTGCAGAACCTGGAGGGCAGCTCTTGTCACTGAGGAAGGGCTCCAGTCACACCGGGGGCAGTGGGCAGGATTTCTTTCAGCACCTCAATTTACTCAGGTTGCCCCAGCAAGCCCCAGCCCTCAGGGTAATGAGCTGTGCCCTCGGGATTTGGATTGCAAAATTCACTTTTGCCTGCACGGGTGAAATTGTTTTCTTGCTGCTCCACTAGAATGAGCATAAACAACAAAACCACTGTCTGTCCGTGATAGTCTTGAAGAATATCAATAAATCTACTCTGTACATAGGATGTAGATGAAAAATCTGTGAGAAAAAAGGAACTTCAGGAACTAGATTTTCTGTGAGATCCCTGGGTAAGCTGAAAATTTACATGTCTTTAAAACCAAGCTAGGCAATGAAGGGAGATTTATGCTTGTAGAAATGTCTTACAAGTTTCCACTGATTTTCTACTTTGCTGCTTCTCCCTTTTGCAGAAAATGACCAGTTAAGATCAGTTCAGAACAGAGTTCAGGCTCTGCCACTGGTCTCCTCAGGAGCACAACCTCCTCCTCCCTGGAAAATGCAGGGGCAATGTGGTGTAGACCCAGCAGGCTAAGATACATTAGGACAAGCAATCAGTGATCAGCTGTAACATGAAATCTGAGCTGGTTAACAGCTTTACCCTGCTGAAAACTTATTTTCTTCCCTTTCTGTGTAGACTGAAAGGAATAAAATGATTAGCCAGAAACCAAGACACATTATTTCACACAGAGGAAAAGATAACTTTGTGCTGGAGGGACCATGCAGCATTTCCGTGGTATCCAAATCATACCAGATTACTTTAGACTTTATCTTCGTTTACATATCTGCATAATGTGCACTTGGTGAAGAAGAATATTTTAATGTAGCAGCAAATTTTGAAAGTGCCAGGCATGGAATTTATGCCCAAAAGACACATTTCCATGGAGCAGATGTGGGAATGTTCCTGCTCTTACTAATCCCCAGATCTCAAGGCTGTAGAGCCCTGCAGGATCCAGGCCAGTGGATTTCCCTCTGATATAAACAGGGATCGCTTCTGGGATCTCTCATTAACATTTTGTCCATAAATTCTCCCAAATGACGGCACCAAACCACCAAAGGCTCTCTGAGAACATGAATAAAGCAAATATCAATAAAGGCACAGAGGTTGCTGGCTGGATGTGGCTGCACCAAGTCCTGCACCAGGATGTATTGCAAGCCTGCCTGGAATTTTAGCAGCTGGAGAAAGAAGCACCGAATTCTATACGAAGCCTTTATTTAATATTCAGCTTTCATACAGAATTTGAACCTCAAATGCTCAGGACACAGTTTACATCTGTACTTACCTGTAAAGAGTGTCTGTGCCTGGGCTGGAATGAGCAGAAGACATTCAGTCTACAAAATGCTTCATAAAAGGAATCTCAGATTTTAAATAATGCATTTTTTCTCTCAAATAGAGAAACTGAAGGTGCAGTTCCATGACACTGCTACATCAATTAACACCTAGTTTCAGCCAAAAGAGCTAATCTTCACCTTCTGAAATAAAATGAGATAATAAAGTTCAGTTCACTGAATTATTGAAGAACCTGCACTCATTTGAGGAAATTATGTAAGGGAGAAATTATTTTTGAAGTGCTATTGAAACTAGGTTTTAGAAAAATTACCTTCAGGAATAAATTTGCACAGCAATTTATGGAAAAAAATTGTAAGGTCCTTTAATGTAAGCAAACCGGAAACAGAGTAATTCTGATTTCTGATCTTCTCATTACCACAGCCTTAGTTAAAAAAAAACCCGAGTCTATAAATGAGCCAACCTACTGTGCTGTTTTGATTCCTAATCCTTGGTCAAATAATTCATATCATATGTAAAACAGGAAGTATTACACTTCTATCTGGAGATCTTACACTACTCAACAGAACAATTACAAACATTATTTCTTCTTTATGCCCACGAAAATGATGCAGAGGATTGGAATACAGAAAGAAGAGATGAAAATTCAATTCTTGCAAGGAAAGTGATGCTGTAGCAGATACCACAGAGCTGGACAGATCAGCTCCACTCAGTTGCAATGTGGGATTCCCAGCACCATTAGTGTTTGGTTAAAAAGTCCACATCAAAAAGAGGAGAGGACTATCCAGTTTTAATATTTCCACCCTTTCTAATATATATGGGCAGGTATCTTTCTGTAGCCTTTCTTGTAGAGGTTTTGCTTGGTCTTTTAGTTTTACTTGTTTACTTCAGGACGTGTCCAAACAGCTCATGTAAAGCAAGAATGAGAGTTCTAAAATCTGAATTGCCAGTTTGCTGGTAGATATTGTCTGCTTGCAACAAGTAAAACTGGATGGAAAAACAGGGAGAAAAAAAAAAAACAAACTTTTTTTTTTAAATTTACTGTAACTTTTCTATCTTAACATACCCAAGGAAGTTGCAAAAGACTCTATTTGAAAAATCTACTTCAGCTACCATATGCTTTTCTTGGGGAAAAATAAATACAAAAAATTTAAATAAGATATCTGAGCTAAGGGAAATAGATTGCTGACCCATGTCTTGGGGCTTTTTTCTTTTTGCCAGTAAAGATGCTATTTTAAGATTATAATTAGAGGTGGTTTGAAAGAAGCATTTAAAAGAAATGTGTTGGTAATTTGACCAAATTAACTCCAGTTTTGATGAAAGCCAGCTACTTTCAGTAACATCATTTACAGGGATTATAAAGTCAGTGCCATTCAGATCTTAATTTTAAATTCTTCATGCTTCTGATTGTAGTAATTCTCCTGACACAGCAGCCATTCAGTGTAACATTACACCAGGAGGCACAGAAAAGTGGTTTTTCTAACTTGTCATGCCAGTTTTGCAGCTCAAGCTCTTCTCAAACCCTGCTTTTTGGGAGCTCACATTGTGCAGTGATTATGAAAGAGGCATTCTGGAGTTTCTAAAGGGTTCTCTACGAAGGCAGCCGACTCCCTCATTCCTGCAGTGCCTCAGTAATTATTCCTCATCCCACAGGGCTTCCAGTATGTAATTTTATTATCAGGATTAATCAAGGAGAATGATTCAAAGGAAAGGAAGGTAAGTTCAACATCCCAGGACTGAAAAACGCACGGCTCAAACCGACTCGCAACAGGATGAAACTTTAACAACTGGCTCATGTGCAGCATTCTCTGTGCTGTCGCTTCCAAAAATACAGTTCTCTTCCAAGAGTGACAAAATAACAAATGGTTCCACACCTGCTTCATTTCAGTGATGGTGCAGAAATGGGTGCTTTGGCTCAATTTCCTAAACCGATGTAAAACAAAGGGATGTGAAAGGAAAGGAAGGGAATGGAGAAACTACAACTTTTAATTTTGCTCCTAAATCCACAAAAATTCAAGCCCCAGTTCATCTCTCTTTTGGGAGATAAGATTATTTGTACTACCATTTCCTTATAGTGTCAGCTCTGATAAATATATAATTTAAAGTGACATTTTAGAGCAGCTCAGTGCTTTTGCTATTGGGCTCATAAGGGACGGGCACCTCCTGGTGCTGAACGTGTGCAGCTGGAGATCACAGCTCACTTAGGAGAGACCTGCAAGGAAGCATCTACATATTTATGAATTCTCCTTTTTTTTTTTTNTTTTTTTTTTTTTTTTTTTTTTTGTGCTAAAAGAAAGCCAGCAAGATTGAAATTTTTCAGGTAGCTCTGACAGATCAGCTCTGCCTTGATCAGACACCACCACACTGTCCCTGTGTTTCTCCTCCTCAGAAAAACAAAATCACCTTTGCAACAGACCTTTCTGGGAAGATTGGACTGATTTTCACCCAGACCATGAAGTTCACAGGCAGACAGCAGTTTAAAACTCCAGTGCCCTTAAGGAAAACACAGAAGCATATTTTTCAAGTCCAATTGAGGCTTTGGCTCCGAGCATTCGCCAGAAGAAGAATAAACATTTTATGACTTGCCTTTGCCTGGATGCTGCTACGAGGAGTTAATGTGTTAACTAACAAGGTCTCTGTGAGGAATTTTTGACTTTTTGAGAGGGACAGGGAATCAGAGAATGGAGGGAATGTAGATTGCACTCAAAGCTGTTTTATCATCACTCCTGGGGGCAGTAGTGTGCTTTCAGAGAAAAAAAAATCACTTTTGTGGTAACTGATTTTAAAACTGAAATTCAAAGAGTTTCTTTGCAGGATGCCTCCAGCTCCTCAGCTCTGCATAGACTGATGCTTATCTCTGATAGCAAAAAATGGAAACAGCTATTTGCAGACCTTGAAACAAAACCAGGGCATATGGGATGTGAGGAGCTACTGCAGTTTCTGTAAGGACTTTTGAAGGCAATTCCTGGAAAGCTTTTAGATCCAAGATTTCCTAGAAAACCTGAGAAAATTCTTAGGAAGGATCTAAATCTAGGATGGGAAATTCCTTGAACAGCACAGGAACTACTTCAGATCCAGGAATTCCTATATAAAGTGGGAAAATGCCAAGAAAGGTTGTAGGTCCAGAAAAAGGTCTCTGCCCAGGAATTCCTGGAAAGAGTACACATTCAGGATTACCTGCAAAGCCCAGAAAAACTAGAAAAAACTTAGATCAATAAATTCCCAGAAAGTGATAGGGAATTCTTTGAAAATTTCTCAGTACAGTAGATCCTAACAGAGGTCTCAATCTCAGTATTCTTGGGAAGGATTTTGGTCCAGGAAAGCCCCTAAAAAGCTGCAAATATTCCTAAAAAGTTTATAGATGTCACAATTTTTGAAAACACCATATCCTAAATGTTGTTTATTCTAAGCTGCTTAAAAAAATTTTTTTAGTAACTTTTACATTTCATCACTTGATTTAAAGCCAGTAACTTTCCATATGGTCAAATCACTTCCCAGCTGAGCATTCTGGTACTGGAGAGGTGAATAAAATTGGAGTCTCTCTTATGAAGTTTCTTCATTACTGCTGAAGAAGAACTCCAAAAAAAGCCTCAATCAAACCCAACAAATGTACAGGGACACCTGTGAGTTATTATTTTAAGCAGTTTGGTTCAACTGTCAGAGAAGCAACGTGGGCTCTGTCACCAAGTACCTCAAACCAATCCTGCTAATTAGGATTTCAAGTTTAACACTGACATAAACAGATTGGCAAACTAATTTTGGGATCTGCAGCTCGGGGGAGGTTTTTCCCAGTCCGCTCTATTTAGGATGATGTGATGAATACCATTGCTATGAGAGGGGTATTTCACACCACCACCTATTCCATTTACACAGCTGGCCCCAACATTTAATCTCTCCAGAATCCAGTTTATTCCCATCCAGCTGCTCTGAGTCAATAATGCTGACAGAAAAATTTCCCTTCAGAAGAACAAGTGGCTCTGCACCTCAGCACCAATTTCTGAAGGAAGGAAGGAAGGAAACTCCATCCTGTGACAATTCCTTTGCTGACCGCAGCTGCACTCACCACTCATTGCAAAGAGAGCTGCAGATCTGGGGAGGAAAACTTTGGACTTCTGGGCTCCTCATTATCTTCTGAGAATGTGTTTTCTTCTCCAGGCACTGCCAAGTTTTAAGCTACAACCTTCTGCTCATAAAACAAGCTGAAAGATACCAATGATTTCAATGCGAAAGTGCTCCTGAAAAGCACACAGGAGCTTTAAAAGGGCAAAGGTAAACATGAAAGGTCCAGCTGATTTCAGAGGGTTGTATGAAAAAAAAGAAAAAAAAAATCTCAAGGCATAGGTACTTCAAAAGAACATAATGCCTTNTAATTTTTCATTTTATTTTTCTTTTTTTTTTTTTTTTTTTTTTCCTGGGGGAATATGAAAGATAGGCCAGGAGATCTAAAAAAATGCAGTGTCAGTCAGATAAGGAAATATCAACTACTTGGATCAGGAGAGACGAACAGGTTAATTCACACAGCATTTTCCCTTTAAATCACCATTACTCTGAGTTTACGTATTTACATCGATACACTCCATTCATTGTTTGCCGGTTTGAGAATTATTTGAGGTAGAATCTTTTTTCAAAGGACAAGCTAAAGCAGAGCCAGATTCTCCCAAGGTTATCTGTGCAGCAGGCAGCAAAGCATCATCACTCAGGTTCACAGTAAAAACAGCCCATACATTAATTACTACAGGGGACTCGGTGAAACTCTACTGAGTGACAATTACATGTTGATGAAAAAAGCCGCCATGAATAATAATCGTGCAAAGGAAAATGCCAGAGGTGCTAAAATCTTGGTTTAACATCCTCTGTTTTGTACAGAACACAATAGGGCTCTTAGAAATGCGAAAAAAAAAAAAAAA
>VXBU01005400.1:244609-369645 GCA_013400315.1 Bombycilla garrulus
CGCCCGGAGCTGCCCCCTGAGCGCCCGGAGCCGGCGGAGCGCCGCGCCGCAGCCCTGCCGACGGCGCCGGGGAAGATGCTGCCGCGGCTGATCCTGCCCGGCTGACGCCCCGCCGCCGCCGCCGCACCCNCAAAGCTCCGGCCGAGCTGCGCGGGGTCCTGGCGAGCGCGGAGCGGTTCTGCGCTCGTCGTGCCCAGGGAACCCCCGCGGGACATCCTCCTCTACGGGACAGCTTCTTCCCCTGCGGGACATCCTCCCCTACAGATCACCCTCCCCAGAGGAACATCCTCCCCTACAGATCATCCTCCCCTACAGATCATCCTCCCCTACAGATCATCCTCCCCAGAGGAACATCCTCCCCTACAGATCACCNTCCTCCCCTACAGATCGTCCTCCCCTACAGATCATCCTCCCCTACAGGACAGCCTCCTCAGCGGGACAGCCTCCCCTTGCAGCCCCGAGGGAGGCGAGCGGCGGACACCGAGTCCCGCGGCTGCCCCGGTCCCTCCCGCGGGGCAAAGAGCCCGGACGGACGGGGCAGGAGAAGCCCGGGTCCGGCTCGGGGGACACGGCTGGGCCCCGCACGGGAAGGGAAGGGCGGGGCGGGCGGGGCGGTCCCTCCCGCGGTCCGTGANGGTCGCAGAGTGACCCCAGCATCCTCACCGACCCCGCGGGCCCCGGGGAGCACCCAGGTAACGGCCCCGCTCCGGCCGGCGGCGCTCGGGGCGCGCCGGGAGCATCCGCCAGTGTGTCGGGAGCCCGTCCGGCACGGGCGGGCAGGAATTGGGAACGCGCTGCCTGCGGCGAGTGCCGAAATGGTGCAGCGGGCTGAGCTCCAAGCGGGATTAGAGCGAGCGCGTCCCGCGGCTTTGGCAGCGCTGGGGGCGCGGCCGGCGCCGGTCCCGGCCCGCCCGGGGTCCCCGGGGCCGCGCTCGCCCCCCGCTCCCGCAGAGCTCATTTCTGCCTTTGGTGGGGAGGGGAAATGAGCGCTAATAAAGCAGGCTGTTTGCATGGGATCGCCATGGAGACAAGGGAAGCAGAGTCATAATTAAACGCTTTCTGCCCGCAAGAAGGTAATTTTCACTTCATAGGGAGAAGCGTAATCTCCTTATGAAGTGTGGGCACAGAGGGCGGTGCTGAGGGGGACACAGCCCAATCGTCAGTGTATAAATAGAATATTGTGATTAGATTTTTCTTTTTTCCTAACAATGGCTAATGGTGTTTTCATCTTCACTTTGAGGAGTAATTCTAAATGTCTGTTGATGGTGACTCAGTAATTTCAGATCGTCAGAATCTGAGCAGTGTTGAGACCTTTAGAAAAAAAAAAAAAGAAACAAATAGCTCCATCACTTTGATGTGATATGATTGCACGGAAAGGCACAACAAGCTGGAAGCAAAGGCTAAGAGGCAGTTTACTCTCAGTTTCCCTGAATAAGTGGTGGTCACACAAGAGCTGGCAGGCTTCTTTATGAGAAAAGAAGTAATCAAAACAGCGTCAAGACAATGAATGGGGTGTTGATCATCACTACCCACTACTGATTTCTAAGCCTAGAAGTGGGTTTAGGTTTTGGGTCAGGCACTATCAGCCTGCAGGAGACAGTCCCTGGATGCAATTTCGGGTTGAACTTTGCTCCCCTTTCTCAGATTACTGAGTAAATAAAATATTCCAGGCTCTGTTCATACACCTGCTATACTGCTTCCTTCTGAGCCAGTGAGGATATTAATCTTTGTGTCTAATTTAAGTTCTTCTATTTATTTGCCTTATCAAGCAATTGTGATCACATGGGTCTGGAGTGAAATACAAATTGAATTAAGGCAAACAGTGGGTGATTTATCCCTGATTACCAACTGCTCCGATACCCTAAGTGAAGGGAACAAAGGACTCTTCTAACATGAACTGCTCGACTCACTCCCAAAGGGGCAATCTTGGCTGAAAGAAGAATGTATGTTTCTGCCATTTGATTTCTGGAAGCAGAAGTGACTAATGAAAGGAAGGCGTGTGCAACCTCAGTTTTAATTCCTCTAGATTGTTTTCTGCTAATTAATTCTTTCGGCCTTTGTGAGAGACACAACAAAGAAAGTACACAACATGTCCGACAAATAGACAAAGATATAAACATTGTTGTGCTTTTTGTTCGGAGGAGGAGCTGTCAATACCAAGGAGCAATTTTTCCCCATCAGATAAAGCAGTGTCCCATGGCATGGCAGAAGCTCTGCTAAAATGCAAGAGAAGCTGTCTTGTATTTATTCTGTCATTCATGCAATATGTGGAGAGAAACAAAAGGTGTTAAATACATGTGGGTTTTTGTCCAGGTAGGTATGGATAGTCAGTGGTAGGATTAGCATGTTTGGTAAGATTTTCAGGTCTTAAATTCGTTCATCAAATAGTATTGAACATCTGTATGCTTCCAGATGATAATAAAATAAACCTAAATTGCTTAATTCAAATAAAATTTTACAGTGTTGTGAGTAATCATTATGAGCAATTTCATACATTTGGCTACTTAAAAATCTGGAATAGAATTTATATTATTTTAAGAATTATGAATGCTAGATGACATAATTGCAGTTTATCTTATTTTACTGTCCTGGAAAATAATTTTATCATTATCATTATACCAACATAATCATCTATGGACTTCAGGTCAAAAGACATTCTTAGGAGTGGGAAATGATATGTCCAAAGTTTGTGTTTACATCCCAGCCCTGCTTGCAGATAAACCATGTACAGAAGTGTGAAAATTCTTCATTAATATAAAAATTAAATTAATTTCATTAACATTTAAGTTATGTGTTTAAATTACAGACAAACAGGCCAAAATTTTACCAAAATGTGGGTATAACTGTAGGATCCCTACAAAAAATTCCTACTTTTACCTGGCCTTTGAATGATGCCATCTCCCTAGTGGAGATGCACGCTGGTTTTGGAGCAGTTTTTTGGGCTGTGTGATGTGGTCAGAGATTATTCGGCACCAGCTCATTTGGCTGTGCCATACTGAGGAAAGTATATTGAGGTAGGAAATGTGGGAATAGATGAAAGCAGCCTAGACTCTTCAAAATTTCCTGGTGGACTTTTGGTTAAAAGCCGTATTTATATTCATCTTCTTGACCTGTGCAAGTACAGTGTTTTTTTGTTCAGCCCAGCTTTCTGCAGGAAGTTTCAGTGCCACAGTAGAGTGTAGAGCTGGCAACATAAAGATGTATTTCCCAAAGGAAACCCTGTGATGCAATGCTTCATTTTCCTTTCCCTCCTGACACACCAGTGGAACTGACCCATCCCAGCGGGCTTTGAGCCTCGCTGGCTGTCTCAGAACCTGCTCTCCCTGGAGCAAATCTTCCCTTTTTAGCTGGCCCTGAGCAGTGTGAACACCAGATCCAAGGAGCTGGGCATGAGCACGCTGCAGGTGGAGGGTTGGTTCACCTTCCCAGTGCTTCATCTGCGATTTTTGGATGAAATGTTGCTTGGGTGAAATGTCAAAGGGAGTTTCTCCATGTGAGAGCCAAGCTGAAGTTTGTTTGTTTGTGAGGTTTTTTGTTGTGTTTTGTTCATTTTTGAAGAGGACTCTCTTTTCATGCAGCAGGAGCATGGGATAACTCAGTGACTGGCTGTTCAAATAGCCCTGCGTGCTGATTTTTGAGAAGAGCTGCACACTCACAGTCCTGACTAATGCCAGCAGAAGCTGCAATTACTCCAAGCCTTGAACAATGAAGGCTTCATGATAAAGCCTCTTATCTAGTGTGCTTTCCTCACAAAGCCTTCACTGTAAAAATGAAAAGCTATTTTATAACCTTGATTTAAAAGAGCTGTAATCTTTACAGACTACAGTGATTTTTATCACACGTAAAAAACTTACAAAATTACCACATGCCACTACAATCTTATAAATATTCCTATAATAAGTCAGATAAACAAGGTGTTCAGTAAATTAGACTAGGGGCACTTAATAGCTGTTTATTCCACAACAGAGATACAAATTCACTGATTTAGATCCTTCATGTGCAACTTTAATTAAACAGCAGCTCCTCACAGTCAGTGAGGAGTAAAGATCAGTAAATTGGGTTGGAAGGTGGTCTAAGAAGAAAAGATGGACTTTAGTTCAGGCTCTGCTGACAAAAAGATGATTTCCTCCAGCATTTAAGTGGTGCACAGAGGTCCTATTGGTAATGCAGAGAATGCTGGAAATAGTATAAGAAAGATAAGAAGGAATGAGTGTTTCTTTGCTTTAATTGGATCTGTTATTTATTTTCTCCTTTAAGATAAAATCAAGCATTTCAGCCTGTATTTAAGTGAGCTATTTTATGGCCACTGAGCAGTATTTTATGAGAATTACTGTAGTACAACAAACACTGGGATTCATGTTTGAGTCTGTTTAAACTCACTGTCACACTGAGTGAACAAGACTTGGAAAAGGAGGATGTCCTTAGTTTGGGAAACAGACATCAAAATACTCATGTCTTGTTTAACTATAGACTGTCTCTAGGCCAGGCTGTTGTTGTTAAGAAAGTGAATTTCATCTTATTCATAGAATCACAGAATGATTTGGGTTGGAAGGGCCCTTAGAGATCATCTGGTTCCCGCTCCCTGGCACAGGCATGGGCACCTTCCTAACCTGATTTGCTCCAACCTGGCTTGAACACTTCCAGGGATGTCAAGAATTTCCTTCTCCTGTATGTCTTTCCCCTCCTCCACCTTTCCAGATAGGGATCAAGAGAGAAAGGAGAGTCTAAAGAGAACAGATTTCAGTATCACCATCTAATTGAGAGGCAGTTGCAGGAAGCCAAAATATTGCTCTCATTATATCATCCTTCCAGCAGTCACAGGGCAGAGGGAAGATTGACAGTCTCATTTGATTTGTATCATAGAAGGGAGGGGTGCACCGACTGAAGAAGAACGCACCATGTCAAAACTCTGTATTACTTGAGGAGATACAGACATCCATGACAATGTGTGAAAATGTCACCCCCTTCCCCCCCCTTAATTTTGGGATAATCCATTTGACTTTGTGGAAGTACACATCCATGCCATCACGTTTTGCTCTCTGTGCTGCTGCCTTTCCTTCCTGGCACCACACAGTTAAAGGAAATCTTCAGGGTGGGCACCACTGAGCTCTGCAGCAGACCTTGCCAGTGGTGCACCGTGTGTTCCCTGTCCTCCAGGGAAGGATCCGTGTCGAGGCAGGAGCTGTCGTGGTGCAGGCAGTGGTGTTGGATGTTGTTAACAGCTCTGTCATCACAATTCCTTACTGCCTGGTGAAAGGGGGGCTCCTCAGCCTCTCCTCTGCTGTGGTGTGCTTCAACACCTGACCAGTCAAAGCTGCTGCAGGGTGGCTGTTCCAAGATACGTGATTATGTCCACACCAGTAATTCCCTTTTTATTCTATTGATAGCATGTGTAATCAGCAGCACCGTGCTCTGAATTAATGCCAGGGCAAAACAACTGCATGAGGCTTAAAAGGTCCTCCATCACTGCTTCCAGTTTTCATAATTCAAAAGTTCTGTAGCAGGCAGCTTTCTTATAAACATTGTTCTAGAATGCGAAGAAGAGATGCTGAGATGAGAATTGACGTGTTATGTTCCTTTTACATCTTTCTTCGGGCTGGAGGCCTGTCCTGAAACCCAAGCAGTGTGAGGAAGAACCTCAGCCATCCAAAGAACGGCCAGGGAAAGTTGGGATGCAATAAACAGCAGGTATAGGAACACTCTCTAATGTGGCTTTTTCTTTCTTGTCTTGTTTTGAAGCTTTAACCTCCCCTGGATGGACTGTGCCACTCCACATCTATCATTGTCTTCTCTTAACGTTTTTGGCTTGATTTAGCTGCTGAAGATTTTAATTGACTCCTGTTACAGCTGTTTTTGTTCCTTGAACAAGGTTGCTCAGTCTGGGTTTTGAGCAGAGGTCGGGAGCCCGTGAGCCATTGCAAATCTGTGCCTTCCCCCTTAACCAGGCCCCTGGCAGGGGATGTTTGGAAACTCAAAAGCAAATTGAAAGTAAAGTGTGCTGGGTTTGGGCTGCAGGTGCTGGCGTGGAGCAAAGGGAAGGCAAAGACAAACAGGAATTCAGCTGGAGTGCACATAGATTGGTGCCAGCTCTGAATCCGCTCGAGTCATTTCTGCTGCAAATCTATTCATGCCAGGCCCATAATTCAGAAAATCTTCTAAGTGCGTGCTTGACTTCCAACATGTACCTGAGATGGAAGGAAATGGATAGCAGAGGGAGGACAGAGATGCTGTGGGAGCCCTGAGCTGCTGCTTCATCCTTCTGCAGTCATTTGGATCACTGCAGCTCAAATCAGGGACTTAAAGGTTCATCTGTGATGTCTTTAGTTGTTGCATGAATTTTCAAATTTTATTCTAATGCTTGAGCCGGGCCACCTATAAAAAGTTTTTTGGCTTTGTTTGGTTTATTTTTTTTTTCCACCAGAAATATTTTAGTTTTTCTTTCTCTATCAACAAGTCTGTTCTGTTAACAGAGTTTGTTTCTTCTGCATTATATTTCTTCTGAAACAGAATTTTACCAGGTCTCCTACATGCTTTCCTTCATTAATTTATGGGCAAAATTAGCTAATCAGTGCTTCTGCTGCAGTTTGTAACTGAACCCTATGTTTTATATCTATGAAACTCAGTGATGTTCTCTCACTCAGAAGTTCCTGTTCCTAAGGAGAGAGCTCCCTGCAGAAAGTTACTGTTGCACACCTAATGGGGGCTGTGCTCAAGAACAGTCAGTAGCGACAAGAAACATGAAGGCTGTTAGTTAATATCCCATTTTCCTTTCCATTGAAATCCAAATTGAGTCCTGTAAAGCTTCCCAAAACATTTGATATTTGTGTGAATGTAGAGATAGAGTTTTTTTCTGACATAGCGCCTGAAAAATCATCACCCTGCTACCAAGTACTACAATGGGAATTATATTTTAAGAAATGGTCACTGTGTTTTGAGAAGGCCTTTTTGTTTCTCATCAAATTCCCCGTCCCTTCTGGTCATATCTAACCGGACCCCAAGTCCCTGTGATGCAGAGAAACTTCACTGGAAGCACAGAACTGCCTTTTTTTTCTGTGTCCTGCAGCAGAGAATCTCCTCTTTCCCCAGCAGCCCTCACATGACTCATCTCACTCATGGCAGCTCTGCTCCAGCGTGTTCCGGGAGGGGACAAGGATCTCTCCATCTCTGGAGAGGAGGATGGGCACAGCGTGCTCGGGAAGCTGCAGAGGTGGCATTTCCTGGGCGTGGATTCTCTTGCTCCAAAATGCATAATTTTGGTCCTGCACGTATAATTTGTGTCAGTGCTGGTCTATCATTACATTGCTCAACACAATGCACACAACACAAACTGCTTTTTGCTGTTGCCTGAGTATTTTACTTACTGATACTCTGCTTTTTGGGAATCAAGAGAGAGCTTGGTGAAGTTATGTTTTAATGCTACTTTTGCAGAAATTAAATGAGGTCAGTTAATAAGTATGCTATTCATGCTGAGGGTAGGTTTTAGGCTTTTCCAGGGTTTGAGTGTTCCCAGTGTTTGGAGATTTGTATTTAGCCAAACTTGAGAGTTTTGTAAAGGAAATACAGAGCTTTAATGGGGAAAAAAGTGTTTTAAAGTTGTCTTTTCTTCTAAATCTCAAGTTGGCAGGTAGTCTGAATGTTGCTGAAAAGACACTTAAACCGTTAAAATCTCTTTATCCGAGAAGTGGAAATACTGATTATACACTAGACTGGATTTATGAGAGTGAGGTCATCATACTGAAAATACCTGGTGTTTTTTTATGTTTACCTTTGTCTCTTTAATTCAGGCTTTCTTTTTTTATGTTTACTTTTCTCTCTTTAATTCAGGCTTTCTTTTAAAATAAAAGTAAACCCCAGATTTGATTGCATACCTCAAGTAAAAGAGCTCAGACCTAATTTACACACCTAATAACTTGTGCACACAAGTAGTTGCTTCTCTGCAAATAAGAGAAACTCATGCCTGTTAAATAATAAAAGATCTTCACACTTCAGCTATGAATGAAGGTGTTTTAAGATTATTCATTCAGTTAATGTTTGCACCACACTTTGAGAATGGAATGAGTTACATAATGCTGGGACTCATGTTTATCTGGAAATCTAACTGTGTATTTTAGTGAGTAGTTAAGTAACTGTGTTAATTCTTCCCAAAACCTTTAATTTGGGACCTCTCTTTCAAGGCTGCCCAAGTAGTGCTGTAAAGAATGGGCTACCCCATTTATTTATTTATAATATGGAGGTTTTAAACCAAATTTATGGCTTTTTAATTTATGGCTTTGTATTTTTAAAATTTAATATGTAGAATTAATTGCCATTGCTTTTCTAAGCAGGTCAAGTCTACAAATACCAAGAGTAAGTAAACTAAATATGACACCTTGATTTGACTTCAAAATGTAGCCAGTTTGGATGCTAATACAACGGATTCTTTGTGCCCATTAAATCCCATGTTTTTGTTTGAAATTCAAGTTGATTTATGGCCTAACATATACACAATTTATACATGCCCCAGAGAGAACCTCATATAGCAACTTGACGCAGGTCAATAGCTCCGTGCTTGAGTCTGCATAAATATTTCAGTAAGATGATCTGAATCAAAGGGGATCTTATCTTGCTTTCTGTAGTACAGTGATATTCTGGGCCAGCAGTGGGGACCTGTGGGTACAGCTGAAGGAAGGCTTGTCCTTATGCATAAAGCACTTCAGAACGGTTCATGTAATGAAGAGACAGTTTGTGTGTTAATTTTCTTAATCTAATTTCTTCCTTTTTAACATCCTCAAACTGTTCAGCTGCTGCATAAGCAGAAGTGGACATAGATCACTGCACTACATCAAACCAGTGAAGCCTTCACTGTTTTCTGAGGGCTGTTCCATCCCTCAGGCCACACAGCCTTCCCTGTGCCTTGTCCATATTGATCTGCTGGGAATGGCTGTCACTTCTCATTCGGAGCTCTCAGAGCTCTGCATCTCATCTCTCAGCTGAGCAGCCTGCACCAAGACTTGGGCTTTCATCCTCAAAAGAACATAAGAAATTCTGCACTGGGTCAGGACTGAGGTGTGTCCAGCCTGGGACGGTTCTTGCCCGGGGCTGGAAGCTTGGGACAGGCTGGGAGCAAAGGGAGGGGTTGGCTGAAGGAGCACACCTGAATTCCACAGGAAATCATCGGGGTCAGTCTCCTGCTGCCCCCAAACAACAGCACAGGGGTGATGCTTTGGGCAGGTTTGCTCAGCATCTCCAACCACTCCTGCTGTCCTGGGGAGCTCAGACAGAACCTGAGTGGAAATCAGCCTCCAAGAGAGTTTCTGGGCTCCTGCAAGTTCACTTGTAATTGTTCCGTCATGAATGAGGTGAATCTGGGAGGAATATTTAAATAGAGCCAACATGATAGTGTACGCAACACTGACTTAATTGGATTTCTCTAAAGTTTGCGCTTTGCAGATGGGACTTCTGTAATTTTGTAAGCTTTGCATTAAGGATAGAAGAAAAAAAGTGATTTTTTTTTTTTTTTTAAAAAATTATAGCAGCTCTGTAAACTGGATAGCAGCTTTCTGAGACTGCAGAGGTTTCAAGGAGAAAAACATCCTATTTTCAGATACAGCAATTAAACTTAGCTTCAGCTTAAATGTTTCCTTCCATGACAGCTACTCATTTGACTTTGCTCCATGTTACAGTGCCTAGGAGAGAATATGTACTCACATTAGACTACCAACTATGCAGAGAAAGCTCTGGAAAAAAGAAAATGGAATCGCAGACTCATACAAATTCTCCACTTGTCCAACATAAGTTTTAAATGCTTTGTTTCCTGTTTAACTCAAGAAAATTAATGAAAAAATCAGAACTGAGATAAATGGTGAGTATCACTTCAGATTTCACAGGAGATGCTTAACTGCAGAGAACTTAATAGCAAATCTTCCTGCAAGTGAGGAACGTAAGTGAACTCCTGCCACCCGGGAATCCCCTGCATTTAGGAACAAAACAGAGGTTCTTGGGAATGTGCTGTTTTACTGCAAACTCCTGATACCAGTTCAGGATGGAATGGCGTGATACAAAACCCGGGTATCCTCACTAAACCCTTGATTCTGTTTGATCTGTAGCGAGAGCAAATATCAGCCACTGCTCGAGGCTGCTGCCTTGAACCCTTGCAGCACTGTTGAATTTACCAGATGACATGATCAGATGTGGATTTTCTTAAGGCAAACGTAGGGAATGTGAACTACAGCTGTCAGGATGGATAGCAGAGAGACTTCTTAGTGTGATGGTGTACATTTGCTGCTGTAATTCAACTGGAAGAATAAACTGAAAGGAAGCCAAGTAAAAGATAATTTTAACATGTAGAAGTACAAAGAAGCGTCCTTCAAAAATCCAGAATATTGTGCATGAATGAAAATGTTGTAAGAAGGAACCCTAACTAATAGACATTTATCCTGTATCTCTCTTCTTTAGTCCAAGGAAATGTCACTTGAGGCAGCACAGGCCGGTCTGGAAGACTGGAATTCCTTCTGTCTCACTGGGTTGGTGCTTCCTTACGTTCTCTTGCTCTCATGTGACAGGGTAGAGCTTGCTGCAACTCTTTTTGCTTCTCAGTCAGTTTTCCCTACGGTTTTTTGACTTTTCTGCCATCCAGTCTGAGTTCATTCTGGTAGCTGGCTCTTCTGCCTTAGCAAATTCAGCAGCTCCTGCTCCAGAGGCCTTTCTCGCAATTGATTCATGTGGAAATAGAATGGGTGTTACTGCTGTAACAACAGAGGCCAACAAAGTCTGCCTTCCTCCAGATCCAGCATTTCCAGTCCTCAGTTTGATCTTAAACTGTTAAAAATCTCATTTATGATTGAGGACTTCAGATTGGCTCCTCTGCTGTCTAATGAAGAGTCAGACTGAGTGAACGCTCTTCCCTCAGGGCCTGAGAGCAGCAGCTCTCCTGTGGAGAGCTCCATCTCTCCAAACTCCAGCAGGTTTGGTGTGGAACCAAACCTGACCTCACACCCGGGCTCCTCCTACAGGCAGCACCTTAAAGGGTCACTGGTGTCATTTTTCATCAACTCCATCCTTCATTGAAAGTTGCCAGTGAGCTCCAAAGTCAGTGTTGGTGACAGGAGATGAAGGGGTTAAACAACCCTTGTTTGTGAAAGAACCCGGGAGCAAAAAACCAGGAGGAGCTGTTTTCAATAACTTGTTCCATTTATATTTTTCTCACTCTTGCTCTCACAACACAACTTCTAGGCTTTATTCCAACACGTCAAGGGTCGCTAGTTCTACCAACCTTTTCTAAAAAAGCTGCACTATGACCTGGGGCATTACTCATCTCTCTTATTTGGGAGATGATATTTTATATAATCAGCCGTTTGCTTCCTGCAGCTGCAGAAAATCTATTCTGCTTTGCACCTTGGAATTTAATATTCGTTGATTCACCTATTTTTTTTTTAGACATGTTTTGCAATAAATTTTTTGAAAAACCCAACAGTAAAAAAACCCCCAACCTCTCCAACCCAAACACTTGGCAATGCCATGAGCTTATGAATTTTCAGATCATGATTTGCTTGGCTGCTCTAAGGAAATAATTATAAAAGACTTAAGTTACTGAATGTACTTTTAATGATCTAGACATCACAAAATACCAGCAGAGAAAAAACCCCAAACTTTCTGAATAGAAAGTATGGGATGATGTTTTAACTCTATCCAAAAGGACAGATCTCTCAGAAGGAGGATACATTTCCTATATATTTTAGAATGTATTTTCTCATCCTATTAAAAGAAATGGAAAGCTAATTCTAGTGGGTTTAATTAATTAGTTTTTAATTCAAATTCCCCTTCCTCTCTCAATAAATTCCCCTGCAATTTGCCAGCAGAGCATTGCAGAATTTTTTTTAGATCTTGATAGCTGCTGTAAAGTTGTCTGGGAACAAAAATCTACTTTTCTAAATGTACATATTCAAGTATGGAAAAAGTGGCAGTAGCTTCAAAACTAACTTATATTTTAAGTAGTTTTTTGAAGAAAGAGGAGAACTTTGGGTATAACGTCATGGTTTTTGAGAAATTCTCATTTTTTTAAACACAAGGAAACATATTTTTCCTGCTTTACATTAATAATCTGATATTTAACCAGATATTGTCTGTTAAAACAAAGTCACAGAGACTTAGAAAAATCTTTTCTGACAGGAAGGAACAAGACTAAGCATATCAGAGCCGACGGGAATCGTGCAGTTTAGAGATTTTGTTGTTATAGATCATAATATTCTCATAATACAAGAGAGATTACAGAAATATGGCATAGTCTTATTTTGTCTGACATTGTAAAGAACGACTTAAAGGATTAGTCTTGGAACTTAGCTGTTCCTTTGCAACGTATTGTGATATAATAGGAAATAATGCAGCGCAGATCCTGAACAAGAAATAAAGCCTCTGGTCAGAATCTCGTTAATGCCAGAAATGATTTAAACCCAGCCAACAGCCCCAATTTTCTGTCCCAGAAATGACAACACAAGATGTGATGCCTCTTACTCTAATGCTGCTTAAGAGAATATCATGCATGTGATTAAGATATGATTCAACACGACTAATTCCTCAAGATTCACTTCTGTTCATTGTTAGGAACCCAAGGACAGCACAAGAGAGCTGCGTTAGATTTTAGATGGAAGCTGCTACTTTGACAAGGAATCAAACAACTTCCTTTTCCAGTGTCTGCGGAGAGAGATGGGCCAGGGAGGCAAAGTTAAACGTTTTTTCACTCAAGCAGGCTAAGCACCTAATTTACACATTCATCGGTCACAAAGCATCACTCTCCGTGCTAACAAATCACAGTAATGAGGCATTTGCACACCCACACACATTTACAGTCACGCTGTTGCTCAGCTTGCACCTGCACTGGTGGTGAATAGATGTGTAATTACATCTGGGCTTGTTGAAAGCAGGGCTACACGCAAGGTCTCTATAGCTGGAGTGAGCGGCTGCCTTTTCGCTTCGCTTTGCTGTGGTCGGCAGCTTTTTGGAAGCTGTTTTACCACATCAATCCTGCTCCTCTGTTATAACAGCTCTGAAAAGCTTTTCCAAGGAGCCCTACAGGTGTTCACTTTGAGTCATGAACATGTTAGGTGGCTGCTCCAAGGGCTCGTGTCTCTTGCAGCGTCAGAGCACTGAGAGTCGCTCAGCTGATAACACTGCCAGGCTCTGATAAGCGCAGAGCGAGGGCAAGGGCTAAAGAGCCAAAGTTCAGGTGTGCTCAGGTCTTGCAGATAAAGGAATTTGTGCAGTAGTGGTCAAAAATCTGGTGCTGCAAGATTCTCCTGAGAATAACAACTGTTACACACTGAAATCTGCAAAATTTGTCATGGCAGTGCTGATTTCCTGCCTTGCAGCCTCGAGTCAGATTTACAGTCCCTCAACACCAGAAATCAGCATCCCATCATCTGGGGGACCACAAAAATGAAGTCCTTCCACTTCATTAAACATCCAACACATGTCCCAAACTTTAGATTCATGAGTGTTGCTGCGAAATTTTTTACTACACCTTCTAAAGCCCAAATTTTTGTTCCCTCATGTCCCTTGGAACACCTACACGTGCACAAACCAAAACCTTTCCTAGCTCAGATGTTTTGTAACATCCAGAAGCACAGAGATTCCATTGCAGGCATTTCACCATTGCAGCAAGCCTGACCGAGCCAGTGCTCCTGCTCTCATCTTGTCATTTGGGTGGCTTTCAGAAGGTATTGACTTCAAAGTAAAAATAGTGGTTTTAAGAACCTGGTTTATTTCATCCCTTTTCTGCCCAAAGCACTCTGCCTTCTGAGATGTGAAGAAGGTTTTATCTGTTCCACTGCCATCCAAGTCTGCTTGAGGTGACAGCCTGGTTGTTTAGGATGTTTCCTGTGACAGGTGGGTTATTTACAGCAGCTGTATCCCAAAGATGTAGAAAGTATCATTTTCATAAACTGTCGGCAGCTTTGGGATCCCAAGTATCACATTCAAATCAGCAAATTCCAACTGGCTCAAGCATCAACTTCCAATAACACTGATTTTTGAATGGTAATGATTTAGGGTTTGGTCTGAAATGTAACTGTTGTAATGCATTTTTACTGGGCATTTCACATCTGATGCCACTGACCATCAGTTTGTTGGACAGAAGATAATGGAAACTCACAGTTGCACATCTAAACCAGTGCATCACTGTGAAACTATTTGCACAATTTAAATGCCTGGACACTAAACTGTGATTCCCTTTCAGGTCCTGTGCTATCATGTAATCCATATCCATTGAAAATCGATTTGACATGCATAATCACTGTTTAATTGTCGTATCTCCTAAGGAGGCTATTTTATAGAAGTGAAAATAATAGCGTAGGACAAGTGTATGGTTTTCTCTAATAAGCAAGTTATTTTGATTACCCTGCCCTAATAGCATAATTGCATTCTGCATGTTCTCTCCTCAGCAATAACTCTGGTAATTACAGTCCATGTGTGCTCCAGGTCCTGGCGGGGGGCAAGGGGGTGGGGTTTGGGGATTTGCTCTTGTTGATGTTGCTGCTCAAATCTGAATTTTAAAAATATGTGCCCAGATTTTTCTGCACTGCAGCTATGATCAGGCTCTAGGATAATCTCCAGGATGAGAGAGAGCAGCTATCAGGTTTTAATTTTGCATTTTTCACCATTGTTGCTGAAAAAAAAAATAATAAAATTGCAGCTTTCATTGGTGGAGGGAGGCGGGAAAAGCGGAGGTGGGGAGGGGATGGCAGCTATCACCTGTTTACCTTTGTATTCTGCACGTTTTCCTGTCAACATATTGTGTGAAAAGCACAACCCAAGGATATCTGGATTTTTTTACATTTTCTTTTTTCATGGCTCTTTCCACTATAAATCCATCAGGCCTGCAGTCACATCCTCACAGTAGCCTGCAGTGAGATTACAAGAGGCTGACCTCGAGCACCAATTCTGCCCCTAATATCCATATAGAAGACTCATATGCTCAGACTTCAGCTATATTTAGGACTGAATTTTTGCAGATGAAATACCACTATAAGAGCTCTTTCTCCCAGAAAATGTAGAGCCACATATTAAGCCATTTAGTCATCAAAAGAGATGAGAACAAAGCTTTTAGATCCAAGAGGATCAAGTATGGAACAGTCCTGCAGAAGTGCTTGGACAAATCTACTCTGATAGTCCTTGAGAAGTACTACAGAACCATCCTCATTTTCCAGTTTTTCCCACCACAAATTGCATTTACAGCTGTAATATTCCAGTCCTCCTCTCCTTGAAAAAGACTCCAGAAAACCCAGCCCCACTCCAAGTTCAGTCACCTAAAAAAGAGAGAAGCCGGGCAATTATGTATGTCTGTAACTAAGTTACTGCTGATGGTTTATGCAGAACGTGTTCAAATACTCCGATCACTGCATTAAAAAAGTTTTTAACAGCCCTAGCAGAACAGCCAAGGTTTGCCAGGGCCCCAATAACCCACCCTGATGATGTGGCTGAGTCCTGGTGGGAAGAACAATTTCACTGCTGTCGCATGGGGAGTTCTTGTTGCGTAAACAACAACCTCGGTTCTCCTGGGAATACTGCAGCCACTTCAGGAAATAACACAGCTTGCAATTTGTTAGTTCATGATATGCACTTTGTTTACTATACAACAAGAGATTTAATGAAATGGCTTGGGGTTTGAAATGGGATTTTTCAGCTATTTATAATTTTGAAGTTGATTTAACCATTCACCTGGAATGGTGATGCAGAGCAAGTAATTGCACAAGTTAATGGCAATTACAATAACTAACAGGCGTAATGAAGTGTTTTGCATATGCACTCATGGGATTTTTGTGCATGCAAATAATTTGTATATTTTGTACAAATTTTCTTCATTGTATGTAAAAGAACTCTTTCATATGTTGTTGCCATGCCTGTTTTATTTAGCACAGGATATTAAACTAAACATTCAAAGAATTCGAGCACACAGCTACCACTAATATGTGTGATTGCATGAATAATGCTGCTTTTTTAAATCAAAGGTTGATTCTTAGGTGTTTGTCCAGTTCTCTGGTAGGTCAAGGGCTGTGTTTTTTACTAGAAATACAAAAATTTTAACTGAACTTTGAGAAAATCCCTTTGGAGATTTTCTTGAGAGTCTACCAGCGGAAGAACTTTACGAGAGTTGATGGCACAGGGGCCAGAATTTGCCAGACTGCTCTTCTTCCTTTGGTTCTGTTTCATTACTTCTATGTTTCCTTTTTATTTTTTTGAGACCTAAAATGTCTTGCTACTACAAGTCATTAAGCTTATTCACTTGCACTTGCTCCTGGTTTCTCCACCCCCAGTTCCTTTCCAGGTGACCCAAGCAAGAGCTCTCCAAGAGCCCGGGCTCCTTCTTTGGTAGAGTAAGGGTTTTTCTTTGTACATCTTTGCTTTTGGAAAATTCTGATGAGGTTAGCCTTGAGTTATCTGCATAACCCATGTCATCATGAAATGGAAAAAAAAAAGAAATGGGAAAGAACCCCCTAAATCCAGGGAACCAGCTGGCACAGGAGGACAATCCAGAAAGCTGTGGCTCTATCAGTGGAATGGTTTGGCCATTCTGTAATGCAGCCCAGACTTCTTCCAGGGAGCAGAATGACTCAGTGCAGAGGAGACAGAGCTAATGATGGCTGAAGAGTCCTAATGATGCGTGTTGTGTACAAACAAAGTACAAATCCATTATATTCTGCTTTCATTTCATTAATTGGTCATTCATTACCCAATGCACTGTCAATTAAGTTGCTCTAAAGAAATTCATGGTATCCTCCTGTTCCTTTTATTCATAATAAATATGTCAGTCTCTGATTAAATGCCTGAGTGGTTAGAACATGTTTAGAGGATATGACATTGTCTACCTCTTCACAGTGTGACCCAAGGCTCTGATGACACAATTAAGGCACGCTCCAGCAGACAGACCAGCTCCCCACAGTGAGCTTCCTCAGTGGGCTCCTCCAAAGTCAGAAGGGTTATGATTCAACCCAAAATCAGTCTCCAGGAGTGTCTCAATGTACAGCCTGCAGGAGAGGGTGTGTATGGCTCAGAGCTCACCGAGTCTCAGCCTGTGCTGGAGTGAAGCTCGAAGTAAAGCAGCCACCCATGCTTAATAAAATCACCAATTCTTATTTCAGAGCATTTGTGAAACAGATAATGTTTAAATTCTGACAAGCAAGGTACCAAATAGTCATGTTAGTCTGGGAACACAGTCAAATGGTTCAATCTATTCTAATTTGGCTAATTTCTCCTAAACATTACAGTGGTCTCTCCCATTTAACAAAATCAGGCAGCATCTGTGCAAAGCAAGGTTTCAATAGCCAAGCATATGTTTTGCACACATGCAAATAAACTTAATTAAGAGTTTCACTCAGTCACAGAATGAACTGACATAAGGTGTTGGACTAGGACTGAGCAGTGCCACTTGTGTTTGGCTGCTGAGTGCAGACAATACACATTTCAAACACTGCAGAAATAATCAGGCTGGTGATGGCGACAGGAAAACTGTGACACAATCAAGGGAATATGCAGATAGAAAGTATGGAGGTGCAAATACATTACTCATCAGGAACTATTTGCACAGCTATAATGGATGTCATTGCATCTGACTAAATCAGTAAGGGCTGTGAAAGCAAATTTGGGTCATGCTCCCACCTTAATTAGTAACTACCAATCTTACTAAGCTTATTGCCTTCTCAACCAGTCAAAAACCCCCAGACTTTTGCCTCCAGTTCCCCAGATATCTGTAATAACTTTCAGATTGCATTTTATTTAACTGATTCTGATCTGAAAGATGAACAAGTTCTGTCCTTCTCAAAAAATAGGGAAGTAGCTAAAAATTTGAATTGGAGAGAAAGTCCTTGCTTCTTTTTATAATCACAGTTTGAATTTCATGCATGGCAGTAGCTCTAAGGCACTGAAGCTATTAGATCATTTTTAGTTCTACCTATTATATGAGCTTCTTTAGAAGAGAGAAAAACCTACTCAAATATATTTAAAGATAAAAGCAAAACACGAAACGCAGCATTTTGAACGTATGCTGGTGTCTGCATCAATGGCATTCACGAGCCAAGTGCATTCTGAAATAATCACACAGAGCCTGAATGCACAGCCCAAACCATTACATAAGCACTGCCAGCTTCAGTGATGGTGCTGGTTAATCCCCAGGGTGGCTCTGGGAGGTGGCACTCACACAGCACGGTGCTGCCTGTGGTCACTAATCCACACCAGTCCCAAGAGCCCAGTGCCAAGGGGGATTTTACACCCAAACTGGGACGGACACTCAGCCCCTGCAGTGGGACTGGTACCACACATACTCAGCCTCCTGAGGTGTCTGGATTTCCAGCTGGAGGAAGACAATTCTCCAGTGGCATTGGGAGAGTTAGCTCAAGCTGGGAAACTGCTGTGTTCTCTCTCCTTATCTTTCACTTTCTCCCACATACACCCCCATTATCTTAAAAATGTTTTAACTGCTTCTGCTGGGCAGAGGAGAAGAGAGGCAAGGTGGGTTTTTGTCAGAGTGATCACCTTGTTCTCTTAGTTTTAATCAAGGGGTTAGGCCTATGTACCCTCACATTTGGGAAAGCAATCCTGAATTGCTGTTGACGAACCAGCCTGCAAAAGTCATCCAGATGTGCGTAATGAAACATAAACTAAATGGGGTGCATCAAAATCTCTAGGGTATTGCCTTAGCAGAGAGCCATTAATTCTTAGAACACAGTCATGATCCTGACCTGAGCTTGCCAGCGCTGCCACGTGCTGCCCTTTCTGTGCAGGTCTGGGGGAACTGCACATCCTGCAAATAATGCCTGTCAGAACAAGCTCCAGGGCAGTGGGAAATACCCATCAAAGAGTTGTGTAGCTGCTTGTTTTTCCATAGACTAGAGGTGAAAGGTTTACCTGAGGAAGAGATGCAGAGACTGCCGGGGTTTTTGTCTGTATGGAACCAGCTGTGCACCTTGTTCTATTATATTTGTGCTTCCTTTTCTTTCAAGGGCATTTGGGGGTGCTCAGTGCTTTGAACACAGCGAATAAGGAACTCAGACTTTGGAAGGACCTGTGAAAGTCAGCAGGAGATGGGCTCAGAAATCACCCCCGAGTGTTAACATCCTACTGCCTGTAATCCGGTGTGGTACTCAATTTCTTCTTAGGCTTTCATAACCAGGGGTTTATGGGTTGTACATATTTTATATACACTGACAAGTATTTTTAGCCAAAGGTATTTTTGATCCCAGACGCTCCCACAGGGTTGGAATTGGCCTTTTCCTTCGGTCTGGTTCAGCCTCTGGGCTGACTCAGCACTGTAATGATGAGATACATCCTTTACCTAAGTGACACATTTGTGAAACAAGAAAGGGAAATGTACAGGGACTCGGGTGAAGATCAAAAGAAGCCATATCTTAAATTTCATCTTTCATTGCTACTATGCAAGAATGGAAAAATATTTTTTTCCCGTCCTCTACACGACACGATTTTTTAGACACAAAGACCTTCATTCTGAAGTAGAAAGATGCTGAAGCAGATTTCCTGTTAAAAACTACAGTTCACTTTGTTTTTCTAATACGAGAACATCTGTGTTTTCCTGAACAGAAGTTACGTGGTGCTAAAGTAATAACTGAAGAGATCTTTTTCTGTTTCCATTGAAGGAAACAGTTGAACTTCCATCTACATCAAAGGATCTCTTTCTGTACTCCTGGCCATTTTAATGGTTTTCTCTAGTAAATCTGAAGGCTAGAAGAGCAGTTGTCATGGGAACTGGCAACAGATGACTCAAGAAAACGAAATTAAATGTTGGCTTGATATCAACAGCTAATCTAGTGCCCTGCCAACCACAATCACAGCTAACATGAGCCTTGCCCAGCAAGCTGTGATTTGAAAGGAGTAGCGGCCAAAGATAGAGTTTCTCACCCCATGAACAGGAAACCATTTTAAAAACTTAAACTAATGAGGGGACCCAACAACTTTGGAAGCAGTGAAACTTAGAAAAAACATTGTTTTTAATTGCTGAGTTAGAGCCTTTACAGCCATAAATCAGAGTTTCTTCTTTGACATCAAAACTGTGATGTCAAATTAATTACCATTTCAAGATCTGTCTTAGCATTTTCAGAATCCATATGATTGATTTGTGCTGGGACAGAGTCCAAAAATTATTTCAAATTGTGGTTTTAGTGCATCTGTTATCTAGAAAACCCAATTCCTATGCTATAAGTTGTTTTGCAAAGGAACATCTTTAAGTATATAATTTTAGACATGGAATTTAAGGACTTTTTTCTAAGAAATCATATCTAGCTTCTTTTTTTTGTCATCAGTAGATTTTAAGGCCTAAAGGGCTGCAGTGAGGACTGTAATTCAGAGAATATATAAAAAATTGTCTTTTAAAACCAGCGATGGAAAATACAGTCTTGGTTAAGAGCAATCTGCTAATACTTGGCTCCTCCTAGTGACTGTTAAATTAGCCCATATGGAGTGTAACAGAAAATAGAACAGTCTTGAAATAAAATAAGAGCGTGTTTAGAGCTTGTTTACGTAAACACAGCCTATGAAAATCCATGCAGGTTCACTTACGAAAGTACAGTGGATTAATTAACTATTAAAATCTGTGTGGACACTCAGGTTGAGAATTAAAGTGAGCTCAATTTAATTTAGCTTTATTCTGTTCCAAACTAAATGAACCTAAATTGAATTAAGATTACTTTAATTCTAGGAGAGAGTATTCATGCAAATTTACTGCAGTTTAATTAAGCTACTTCCAAGCACGCACACTTAGGTAAATTGGATTAGATTTCGTGAGCATTTCCATGTCAAAAAGCTTGTAGGATTCATGGAAAGGACAATTTTGGGCTGAAATGTCTTAGTGTGCAGTAATGGATCGGTCTGGCCACTTAAGTAAACATGCAGTGATCAATTTTTCTCTTTGTTCTGGGATTTCCCGTGTGCGTTTTTGCCGTGTTCTCTCTAGCGCTGTACACATTCCAGGTTACTTCACTGGGAAGATTTTCTAACCTTGCTGCAATTTGGGTTTTATGAACTGTGTACCAAAATTGTCTACACCCACAACACTTGGAAGCTGTGGAAATTTTAGACTCCCAGGCCAGCTTTGTTGTCAGTAGTAAATTGTCAAAGAATTTGTTCACAACCCTTTCTCTAAATATTAAAGCTCTCCTTAGCTTGATACATAATAAATCCAGCAGGACCTCATTTGCCCTTTTACATGTATAAAATACATTAAGATGCCTTCTGAATGAGCATCTCACATGCATCTAAGTCAGGAATAGATTAATCTCAATCTACCCAATGCACCTCCACATTTTCCACACTAAGAGGGAATAAAAACCAGCTAAACCTGCACAGAACCAACCTCCAGATCCATCCATCCATTGAAGCGACTGAAAATGTGTGTCTGTGTCAGTCTGCATGCATGGGGCACATATTTCTGTTTTTTGGGGGTGTAACTGAGGAGCAGATAAGACACGGAGAGAGCAGGAGGTTTTTCAGGGGCCAGCGCCCTGCCCTGGTGGCTGAGCGTGTCCAGGGCATTGCTCACACGCTGTGGAACACTCTGGAAAAAGCTCATTTGTGGCTGGCCTATCATGAAGCGAGAGGGAGTTGTGCTACAATATTATGTCTTTGGAGATTGTTCAGTTTATAATCTTTGTTCAAGCCTGTGCCTAAAGGCACGATTTAAGCCATATATTGTACATAAAGAGTTCAGTGAAAAGTACATGCAAGTGCAAGTGCTCAATTCATCTGGCTTTTCTTGCACTGCAGCTGCATTGTGCATTACTGACAGTAAATTGCGTTACAAACTTATCTCACATCTATTTGCATTGTATTCCACATACAATGGCCTATAAAGAATGCAGTTAATGAATAAAAGATAAGGTTTTGATTATAAAAAAACCTCCTCTATTTCTGTTTAACAAGTGCTGAGATTTCTCTGTGGTTTTGGTGGGAGTTTTGACTTTCTAGCGCATCAAAGTCCTTTTCTACGGGCTGTCACAGTCCTGAGCTGGCCTTGGTGCTGAACAGAGGCGTGGTGCTCCCTGGCCCACATCATCACATCCCTGGAGCTCCCAGGGCGAGAGACGGCTCTGAGTTCATGAGGATGAATCACATGTTGGGATATCCTACATATCCTGCTCTTATTACCTGATGAACGCAGAGCCAGTCTCAAATTCTTACAGCAATTTTGGAGGGAGGATGATGAAGAGAGGCCCAAAACAATGGTCCATGAAAGCATTGCCAGACAGGAAAGCCAACAATTCCTGACGTGCTGATTTTGATCTGTGGATATGGATAAAAACTTTATCTGGTTTTAATCCGCTAAAAAATGGAAATAGGGTTTAAGGCTATGGCCTGTGCCACCTACACTGTCCTCATATTCAGTTGTTTCATGATTTATGCCATATAGGAAGGACAGAAATCCTTGTTTTCAGAACTGACTAGAAACAAATGATGTACTTTTACACAGTGCAGAAAAGTCCTTCTCACTGGTTATTCTCTGGAAAGACCATCACAACTTCAAGTGAAAAGGCAGCAGAGATTGTGAAGAGTGCTCATGGAATGTGGGAGGTGATAAGAGAAAATCCTGCAGGGATTACAGTTGAGTGCTTCTGCTTTTTGACATCACTCTTTTCACTTTATTTTATGTTGGCTGGTAAAAAAAGTGGTCATCCCTGTTTCAAACGATATGCTCTGTGTGACAAATGTTAGAAGCTACAAAAATCTTATTTTAACAAGTGAGAAGATGTTGTGTGTGATGTTAGGTAATGTCCATAAAGCTTCCTTTAAAAATTTATTTAGTGCTGAAACTAGGAATTTCAATTGCAAACAGAAAATTCATCCCAAGGAGTTGGTTTTCATCAACTGGTTCACTTTTGGATTTTTTGTACAATATGAACCTGATTTACCCTTTCTTGCTTTACCAAAGTTACTCTTGCAGTCTAGAAGAGTGGGTAATTTACAGGCTTCTAAGCTTTTCTGGCTTTGGCCAAGTGGAATTTTCTACTGTGCTCCAGTGTTTCTGCCTGAAGGTCAAGAACACATATTTGGGACATCTGTAGAAATATTGGTAAATAATTGATGGATGTGGATGTGTATTTTATTTGTAGGGGTTACATAAACAGATCACAAGATCACAGAGTGATTCAGGCTGGCAGGGATCAGAAGATCATCCAGTCCAATACAAAGGTTCTTTGCAAGGAAGAGTTTCTAGTTTCTCAGAGGATGCTGTGGTTAGAAAATAAACTGAATCGGGAAGTTATATCTTGTTACTGCAGAAACAAGAGTACAGCAGGATGAGATTGCTTTGTTCTGTCACATACCTAAAGAAGAGCTCTTATTCCTGTAGAAATCTGTGTGGGTGAAATAAAAACCCCAGTGTTGGGTCTTTCTCTGCTTTTGGAGCAGTACTTAGGTTCAGTCAGTTTGGGGTCACATTATCCATCCGTCAGTCACAGAGCAGCGCTTTGCTCTGTGGGTGAACGCAATAGAACTGATTTAGTGACCTGAGGAATACTGGCAGGATCTGCCATTTGTGTGAATTACACCCTGATCCTCACTCAGGAAGAGCTGCACACAGGTGCTCACAAGCTGCCTCTGTGACATCTTCACCAGCTGAAAATACTTCCCATCCTCTGTATTCATTTACAGGGTTATAAACATGTATTGCTAGAAAACCCTCGAGTCCTGACCCTGGTGCAGTTGGAATGATGCATTTAATCATTCATCACCTACACTGATAAATCCAGGCTTAATGATTTTAACAATAGCTCAGCATTGCACTGGAGTGGCTTCTGTTTGGAAAACTGTGTTGGAATAATCACTTGAGACCTCTGCAAAGCTGTTATGGCACCACAGACTCCCCAGAGGCCGTGCCATGGCTCCAGACTCTTGCCTGGGCAGCAGCTTTTATCCCTGACACCCCAACATGAGGTAATCTCTTCCCTCTCACCCTCACAGGAGCTCTGCAAACCCACTGACAAAATACAGAAATAACAACAGAAAACATGTTGAAATTCTCAGCCCTTCACCATTTCAGTGTTTCCCTCTTACAGTAATTTCTGGGTTTGGACAGGGTTTTATACAACGCAGTTGCATAACAACCTTTCAGTGAACCATTAAATTGCTTACACATACGACAGATTTCTGTGACAGATGATGAAAATATAAATTGAGAAAAGGCCTTATTGAGAAAATGAAAGGAACTTATTGCCACATTTAAAACCCCCAGATATCCTAATTAAGATGGAGCAAGTCACACAGTAATAGTAGTAAATGAATTTTCTAGCTTTTGAGTGTAATTGTTAGGACATTTTAAAGATACGTATGTGTATATATATGTATATATTGAAATCTCTGGCCTCTCTTTTTCCACTAAATACAACATTAATTCCAAAGCAGCAAAGGTTACAAATGTTGATTACTGCAGTAGTAACAAAGTACTCCAAGCACATTAAGTGTATTCAAGTAAAAATGACTTTAAAATAAGAGAGATTTCTTTGGGTTCATGACAATAAGAGAACAAATGCCTCATTCTACAGTATTTCTAAATCTAATCTTGGAGTTTTTGCTTTAAAGAAGGCTGTTTCCAATTTTTGAGTATGCCTCTTCTATAGGTATTCATTAAGTTTGATAGAAAAAAAAAAGTCTCAAAACTCAGTCCAAACACAGTTTGTGAGTATTTAAGAAATACTGAATGTTGTAGTCCTAATTTCACCTAATTTAAAACCTGTTAAGAAGGATTCCTCAAATGCCAATTTTTTCTTCATTGTGAGTGTCTCAGAGAGTCTTCTGATTCTATTTGAAGAGTTCTAAAATTAGCACTCAGCATTCTGATACACAGACAGATTTTCTCATTATCATTTTTTTTCTTGAAAAACAGGAATCAAAAGCAAAACACCTTGGATTTTCAAGAGGTGACCCACCCAATTTTCACCCAATGACCCCTTTCTCAGTGAGGAAATAAGATTTTCAATAGCCATGAATGCTTTGTGTGCCAGGTTTGTGCTCTGTCAACTGCCCAAGCCATTACTTGGTAACTTTGACAATTTAATCTCTTTTTACTGGAAGACTTGTAAAGAAGTTGCACAATAAGACGCTGGAAGATGGAATGTTGGCCAGCTTCAGTGAAAAGAGTCACAATTTATTACCAGCAAAGACTGGCTTGTATTTTAGCTATAATCCAAAGATCTATGAGTCTCATAAATAAATGCATGTCTTCTAACACAGAAATACATTAGCAGCTGAAATGTAAACTATTATCCAAAACTATTGCCACATTCACAGAATTTTACATGAGACAGTTGGGATGCTTTATGAAATTCACATACTTGAAGCGTGTTTGCTAAGAAAATTTTGACTAAAACTTCGTTCCCACTAAAAAAATGGAGAATTCCATTCCATGGAGAATACAAAGTGTATGAATGGAGCTCAGATTCTAAAAGAGATACTTAAAAAGTCCTGTATTCACTGTAGAGATGATTTATTCCTGCACTGTAAGCAGCCAGAGGTGCTTCATATACGGAAGTGTAAAAATGAGAGTCCCGAGTCTCATGCGAAAAGGGAAGATTAAGTCTGAGCCCTGCTAAGGAGGCAAAGTTTTATTTATGGCATTGAAAAATCTGAAGTTAAGCTGTTCTAGGCTTTTGGGGAATTTTACCCAACAGCAAGAGCACAAAGCATCAGCTTCCTCAAGATGTTTATTCATTTGTTGTCCTGTATCTGAAGTTTCCTCCTGCCTTGGCTGTTGCTGAGGCTGTGACACAGCTCCTGCGTTGGGTAATTTCTCTGGGCCTGAAGAGTGATGATTCATAGAGACTTCTGCTCTAGGATGGATTTGTTTATTTTCCACTTGCTTTTAAGAAGCTTTTGCCAGATTTTCAAACTTATGTGCCTAAATTTCAAGTATTTAGAAGCTTGTAAACATGGGTTTAAAACTCCAAGAAGCCTTTTTGGCATAAGGCGTCTCCCTGACAAATGAATCCTATTAATCTTGTAAAGTTCTTGAATTTAGGCACATGTTTGGGAACTTTGCTTTAAGAATCTTTAATTTTTAATAGAGATTTAGCTTAATATTTTTATTTACATTTGAAGTTAGGCTTTTGGTTGTCGTAGCTTTTTCCAGAACTTCAGTAAGCAGAAGGGAATGATTTCTGTGAGCAAAATAGGGAGAGATGGACATTGTATTTTTTTTAAATTAACTTCCACTGACATTAATTAAAAGACTCCCAATGATAATAAGTTGTTGGAACACTACTTCATTAAACTTGTTCCCTAAAGTATCCCTTCAGGAATAAACAATGGGCTGTCCACTGATGTCCTCTTTATGACTCCATTTTACATACGTTCATTGAATTAAACCAGATCAATTTTATATTATCCACATGATTAGTGCACGTTTTTCAGAAGAAGCAATTTACCTGAGCTGCAACGAATCCTTTAGTCACTGCCTAAACTATTCTGGAAAATAAACGTGGGTGGCTGTAGATGATGCATAAGAAGACTCAATAAGAGAAAAAAAAAAAACCCTGTTAATATCAATTTCCTGAGGAAAAAAAGGACCGTGATTTACTTTAAATTTATAAGATTTTATCAAAAATGTGTCTAGATTTTCTCCCTGGGTTTTGGCAGTTCTCTAGTAGGAGGTATGCTCAGGGCTCCAAAGTGGAATTGTTTGCCAGACTCTTTCAGGAATTACATGATCTAATACCTTCAGAAACAGACAGTGCTCAGGTTACTTGAAAAATATTTTCTTTTAGAACAGAAAAATTTTAACTTTGGAACATGAGCTTAATTCCCAGCATTTCAATGTACTACAGATGTAATACAATAGTGCTCATTAGTAAGGACAAAGTATTACTGAGCAGTCAATGAAATTTCAACAAAGAACTGTGAATATTGATTAAAGTGTACAGGAATTCCTGTACCGATGGGTTTTGGCCAGTTCTGTGCAGACACCTTGCAAACAAAGACTTTCTAAACCACTTTGTTTTTCACTTGGATCTCATTTTCTGCATCATTGGCACAGAATACTTGCACAGAACAGCCATTGTGGTTTTAAGTCTGCTGTTGCCTTTGTGCAGGAAAGCCAGTATTTTTAAATATAGATGGTAATAATATGTTCCCACTGACAAAATAATGTAGAAAACCATTCTGAAATATGGCTCTCTGGAAGCTGAGAGCAGTGCAGCTGTTCACTGAGTCCTCTCCTGTTTCTTTTAAATCCAGAGCATCTGCCTTCCAAAACACTTCAACGTTAAGTCTCCCTAATGAAGGCATTTAGGATTTCAGGAAGTAAAGACTGTTCTCCTGCATTCTGGGAGCTGTGGCTCAGACTGGGTGGGGAATAATATGAAATGTAAATGCTCTAGAAAAAAAGTATTAAGGGAAGAGGCCAGAACAGGCTTTCACTTCTGTCATTTGGGCTGGAATCTTTTCAGGCGGTGCTGGAGCTGTTTGCTGACAGTGCCACAAGACAAAATTGTCTTGGGAGAAAGGAATCACAGGTTTGATGTGGTAGCTGACCGAAAGTTATGCTGTGGTTCGAGGCATTTTAATGGCCAAAACATCTCCAGTGTGTTTGTTTCTGGTGTTAACCAGAGTCTAGAGCTCTGCTCCAGCATTTCCAATGAAATGTACTGGTTAAACAGCGATTTCCAGCTTATGCTGTGGGAGAGAAAGAGGGAAACTTTTGCAACAAAGAGAAGTGATTTGCAGATTTTCATCTGGTTCTGTGTTTAGAGAGCTGAGCCCGATTCTGAGCATTCCGTGGGCTTGCACTGCTGCACACAGTGCTCCATTAATGATCCCGGCGCCTGTCAGTGCAGACATGATTTTCGTGGTTAAAATAGGAAATGCATTAATCTGTTTTACATAATACACACAGACCTGGAGAGAGCCCAAAGGGTCCATCCTTGTGCTCCTGTGCAACTTGAAAGAGAAAGTGAAGGAGTTTGAAGGGAGAGGTGAAAGGAAAGCAGCTTTTTCTTCCTCGGATTGAGCTGCTGCTTTTTGTGTGCTCCGAGCAACAGCAGCTCTTGGAGGTGAGTGGCAAGGGATAAAAGAAATGAATAGAAAGATGGATAAATACTTCCTTCCTGCTACAGATGCCTTATTTTCTTAAATTGATCTGTTTACCAGGAGTTCTGGCTGAGGTGAGTGGACATTAAAGCTTCAGATGTTTTAAATGTGTTTCTGAGGTTCTGTATTGAGGGAATGCTGCGGGCTTTTAACATGAAGGAATTACGACTTCTGGGCTATTTTACTTGTGATAAAATCTACAAGAATGTGTTATTTCTGTGTTCTTTAGGAATAGAGGAAATATTCCATTGGCTCTCTTTTACCTGAGCAAGTAGGATTGTTCTTTCATACTTGGGGCTCTGAAAATCATCCATTTCATAATCAGGAATGTGTTCCTCCCAAACTGGGAACTGGGGATGGTGCTGGCTGATCAATTGCATAACTGCTACACGTGCTTATTTCAGGATCAATAGATCCCCTTTTCCAATAGGGATTTATATCTGCAGTTCTGTTGCAGAGAAGCTGGAGGGAAGGGGACAGAAAGAAGGAATTTTTCTCACTGCCATAATACTTTTGAGTTTAGGAGGGTGTTGGATAGCTCGTTTCTTTCTTCTTGGCATTGATGAGAAAAAGAGTTTTGCTAAAAAAAAAATCCAAGAGGGCAAGAAAATTTCTGTCTGTGAAACCTGTCAATCTGGTCAGGTAATCTGACAGTTGTCCAGCAAGACACTGACTGCATTTTGCTGTAGGTTGAAGATGCAGAATGTTTTTATGCTCCCTACTTTAGATGTCGATGTATATTCATTTTCAAACAACAGTTGAAAAAATCAGAAAAGAAATGCATTCTTTTATGGAATATGAACTTTTTCAGCAATGTATATGAACCAACATATAGGAACATTCAGGAGATTTTTTTTCTCTATAAATTTGGCTCTGCATTATGATTAAAATAAAGTGCCTGGTGAAATTAAATTCACATACTTAAAAAGAAGCTATCAATTCCTTTCCTCTCTCACTCTTCCTACACATTATTCATCTGGTATGTGAAAAGCTGTTCTGTGGCTTCCACACAAAAGCAAAGGGAGAAGAAAGCCAAAAATGTTTTAGTTAAATAATGATTATTTTCAGGATCCTTCTAAAGCACAAAACAAAATGTTCTCTAGATACTGCGAAAATACATACGTAATTTCAGATAATCACATGTTATATACCAGAAAGCTGCTATGTTAAAAGCACATTGTTAAGATTTTAAAGGCAGGCGCTAAAAACTTAGGAAGTGCCAGAATTATGGTTGCCTCTGCAATCTTTACTTGGTTTCTTGTGCATATGGAATTGTGATGCAGCCTTAAAGTGCACATCACAAAGATTTTTCTCCAGTAATCTGTGAGAGCAGGAGTTATTAATATATTCAGCAGCTTTTCTGTGGTTCCTGTCACTACAGCACCTGCTGCACAAAAGCTCTAAGCAGTGTGGGGCTGGAGTGTCCACCTCACAGATCTGAGTGTGCAGAATATCAGAGAGAGATTTGAAAATACTAATTTTGACTGCCGCACTTGAGACGTGTACCTCTGATTTTCCAGACCCATTAGATAAGGCAGCTCCTTACATGCTTAGAGAATAATATCTTATTAAATTCTGTTGTGGATTCTCAACTACCTGAAGATTTACATGTCAGCTGTACTGTGAGGATGAGCACCTTGTTTAAAAGATTTACACTTTTCCCCCCCTGGCAGTCTGGAAGAGGTAGGAAAAAGAACCCAGATCTCCAGGGCCTTCTCCATCTTCCTTTTTCCACAGTTCCCTGACCCATCCACAACTTTTGCAGCCAAGCCACCACACAATTTCTCAGGGAATGACTGTAGAATATGCAGAAGATGATGTAGCTAACAGCAGGCACGTGAGAGCTTTAGTAAAGACTTCAGAATATCAATTAAAACAGCCCCAGAGCTTCTGCCACAGAGTTCAGCATCAGTGTTCTGTCAGCAGTTCTTGAGGCAGCAGAGCTGCCACAGGGAGTTACAGGGTGACAAACTGACCCAAAAGTGGAGCCTTCACCAGCACCCATCAGCTATTTCCCAACAGAGAAACAGTGTCTGAAATCTTGGATTCCTCTGAGGCTCTGGAGGACAGTGTGCTTTGAATTCAACTTGTTTAATTCCCTTCATGTCTCTCTAGCTGAATTTTGTCTATCTTGAAATTTTGGCTCCAGATCTTCCTCTGTTTTGTGTTTCTAATCCTAAACTTTACCATTCCAGGGCATGATTTTTCTTCTCTTAATTCTAAGTCTGGGGCAGAGTTTTAGGATGTGCCTTGAAGGCCAAGTCAATCAAGAAGTTGCTCTGCCTTTAGCTTTTAGTTTCCTTTCCCATTTGTACTTCCTCATCCTGCACTCAGCTCCTTGTCCTCAGTTTTGCCCACTCAGTGGTTTCTGAGGCAATGTTGTGAAGTGCAACATTGAAATAACCCAGGTTAAGAGAAATCTTTAAAATAGAAGTTAAATAATACACGATGAAGGGTTAAGGAGATTTTTCAGTGTTTCTTTTTAAAGTGAGCCTAGAAAGAGTATTTTAATCTCCATTGAAGTGAACGATATGGGGTTTTTTTTTTGGCATTGGATTTTTAGTATTAGTCAATAGACTGAATCTGTAATGTGTAATTTCTAGTAGTGGCAGCCTTCATAGCATAATAATCTATATTGGCTATGCTGTAGGCATTAAATGTTGGATATAAGAGCACGCTATGAATGCTGTATGATTATTGATATTAGGAGCGGGTAAATTATACTTGATTAATTTATGGAGCTCAAATCTTGTCAACCACCAAGCCCTTGTTTCTGCTGGAAATCTGGCACTATTTTGCAATTATAAAGCAACCCTGAGCTAACAGAATGTGATTTATGTAGTTTTTAATGGGTTGAAAAGAAGCTGATTTATAGCAGACCTCCTGGGGTAGCATTATGGTATTTATTTCAGCATGGTCCTAGTAAATAAGTGCCCAGTACAACTTCAGACTTGTGTGAGTGGAGCACTTTTCCTCACTCTCCTGGTGGTGTTTGAGATGAGAAAACCTCAATTGACAATGAGTAAAGGATTTCCAGTTCTGCATTAGTGTTTTCCTGCTCTGTGGTTTTGACCTGAACACTCAACAGACTCGTGTGGTGAAGCGAGAGTGGGGTACAAAGCTGTTTGGAGTAAGAAATCTGCTTACCTGGGGAAATGGGAATGTTTTCCTTAATGAATGGCCATCAAATGGAATCTGATTAAGCACAGAAATGATGAAAATCCCAAAGGCCTGTGTGGTGAGTGGAATTAGATTTCTGTTTGATTTGTAGCAGTCACTTTACCTTTGCATAGCCGTTTGATTTTGCTGTTTCTAATCTCAGAAAGGGATCTCTAGGAGAGGTAACTTTGCATGGTAGGATATTTCCCATCCTTTTTGGCACTTTACAACAAAGACTCACTAAAGCAGCTCTAGGGAATAATAGCAGCTAATAGTGAAACTTCTTAAAATAAATTAGATGACTGATCTGATTTACACGTTTCCTACTGTGACCAGAGAACTTCCCCATTGTTCCCAGCATTGAAAAAACCAGTTCCATTTACACATAATTCTTTTTTGAAGTTACAGGTTTTCTTTCATGGCATAAGAAGTTTGGTTAATATTTCTAATGTTTATGAAAACGCTTTCCTTTGATTTATATTGTTTAACTTATTTTGTACTGGAGAGTCCTGTGGCAGATCCTCAGCTGATAGAATCAGTAACAGATCGACTGATTTCATAAGGGCTGCAATGATTTATAGCACTGATAGTGAATCTGCCCTTGAAAAATTATATTTGAAAGTGCCTAGCTGTCCATGGTAGGAAAAAGTTTTGTGGTTAGAAAACTGGATTAAGGAAAGGATCTGTTCTTTATTCAGTTCATCAAAACTTTGGAAAATTCATTAAAATCTGTGTCATAGTCTGTCTTGTAAAGCTGGACCAACCTCCTTTAGAATATTTAAGTTGCAATCTCTTAAAAAAAAAGTTCTTATTTATCAATTATTTTCTTGGTTGTTTTTCCATCTTATTTCTTGGAATTGTTATGTGGCTCCAAAAATACTCTAAACCTGCCCTGCAGCTTTTACAACAATATTTCTTGAACTCTAAGAGACAAGTTGCAAAAAAAAACCCCAAAATTTTTATTTGGCAGGACTGTAGAGCCCATCACTGCGGATGAGCCTGAGCCATTTACAAACAGGGGCTGGCTTGCAGTGATCACACAATAATCATGTTGTGACAGGGATCTGAAGAATGAAGATGTCAGAGCTACCTAGCAGCAAATGTAAATTTAATCTTAAGATAAAAGCATATCAAATATACCCAAGTGGCTTATTGCCAGAGATGCTAATTAGAAAAAGCTGGATTATGCAAAGCCATTTGTTCCAAATGGCTCTTCAGGGACCAGGTTAAGGAGGAGTTTCCCCTGTGTGGTTTGGTCTTGTTTACAGAGGTTGTTAATATTTGCAAAACCATCTCGGTGAAAAAAAAAATGTGTCAAGTGAATAAAAGAGGCTGAAATGGGACTTGGGAATTTTCAATTTTCAGTGAAAAAAAAAGATTATAAGGCAAAGTTATAAATTGCAGAGTAGTATCAACGGTGGAAGATTCTCCTTTTACAGCCTGGGTTCTTTTCTCTTCAACACAAGAGGGATAATTAATTTTGGACACAGTAAACAACTGCTCTATCAAACAGCAGTTTCAGAACCCACAAGAAATGAATTCTGGATTTCATCTTGAGTGGTGCTCAGGTTCAAAAGGGTGGAAGGAGTAAGAGCCAGAATCCTGTCTTGTTCTGGGGAGGATAAGAGGCCCAGTGCATCCAGGTGCTTAATTTCTAGGAGAGGGCCCATGTGAAAATGAGGTGATGAGGAAAAAAGGAAAACACAAAAATAAACAGTCCAGAAAGCAAGATGCCTACAAGATGATTTCAAGTTGATATAAACAAACTGTGTTTGAAACCCACGTGAAAAACACGCCCATAACTCAAGAGAAAACTGTCATAAAACACAATGGATGGCAGTGGAAAAATTAAGGAGATACTGCAGGGAAAAGGTTGGAATTCAAAAATTAATATTTGCCAGGACAAATGGAGCAGGATCAGCTCAGAAACTCTGGGCATATTTCTCCTTTTCCCCTCCTGAGCACTAAAATGGTGCTCCTGTCACAGGGAAGGATCCTCTGCCAAAGCAACTGCCAGGAATGTCCTCTCTATTAAACACACATCCATCCATTGTCCCAGGACTCCAGCAGACGTTGCAAGTGGCAATCATTGCCTTCAAAGTAAATTAAATTCCTTGTATCCCTTTTGCTCAAAGAGGATAAATGAAACCCAGAGGGAAGGGAGAGGTTGCTCAAGGCCACCAGGCAAGTCGGTGGTAGGACTATACAAAGAAAAAATCAACTGATCTTCCAGGTCTGGGATATCTTGACCCATGCACAAGACATTCTTTATGAAAAGTGACACAAGAAATGTAAATAGTGTCCAATTTATCGATAGCTGCCTGAAAAAACCACCCTGAAGCATAAATACCATAAGAGTTGGGGTTGAATCCCGAGCTGACAACACTGTGTGAGAAGGTCTCTAAAATAATATCTAATTAATCATGAATTTGGTGTTGTGCAGCAAGGGGAACTGTATCAGTTTATAAATAGTGTACACAGATCTCCCTGGCTGCATGACAGGATTACTGCTGTGAAATTTTTGCAAATCTTTGAAATCCTGCGAGAGGAGGCAGCGTCAGGCAGCAGAGAAAGGGATGACAAAGAGAGGAGGAGCTTGGGGACAGACAGAAATACAACACTGGGCCTGTGAACAGAAAGCTGGATTTACACCTGCAAATACAGATTTAAAACCTGCAAATGTGCTACCCCATTATTTCAATATGTGGTACCACAAGCCCTCCTCTAACTGCGCTACCTTCAAAGATGTTTCAGTTTTAATAGATTATGTGACATTTTAAAATCCAAGTGAGGAGAAAGTTGTTAATATATTTAGACTGGGGAGCTTCACTTTGGTCATCTCTGCCTCCAGCTTCCTCTTAAAACATTTAATGGAGCTTCATTCCTCTTGGTTTCTCTGAAATGGGGACTTTAATTTATTTATGCTGATGAGGAACTTTTCAATATCCTCTTCCCTCCTGTCACCATTACAGAGAAGAGAGCAACGATTTTTAAAGGAAACTGTTTTTTATCTATAACATGCAAAATTAAAAAGATACTGGAAAATGCAGCATAATTCAGGCTCACGGCACTCTCAAGATCTAGTTAAAGGATACCTGTTAATGGATTAATTTTTCATGCTCCATATATGCAGAGAAATGTATTTAGGGGAATATATTGGCCTAAAATATTAAATCAATTTAAGAAATGATGTGGTGAAATGGCAAAAGCTGATGAAAGCACTGATTTGTTTGAATATCCCATGATTTGTTAATTGTACAGCAAATTCCTGACTTCACCCCTTGTGCAGTGGTTGAAGAGGAGAATGCCAACTGTGACTAATCTGACAGTTATTGTAATATTTAATTCAGCCAGCCCTCTCTCAACCTTCTGCTTCTGGTTAATCTATTTTATATTATTTGGCCACCAAGTATTCCTTTAAAACGAAAGTAAAGGTCAGGATTATTACACATCAAGGATGGGTCTCTCCATCCCAATTTTCATTGAGGCTGCTTGTGCCAATTTCTCCAGCTTTGTGCACCACATTCCTGCAGATTTATTCCTTGTTCCTTCCTTGTTCTTTAATTTTTTTCTATAAAAAGTTCATCTCCCTCCCCCAAAAATCTCAAGATTTTCTTAGAAGTCATGTAACTTAAATTAAACCATGGGCTATTGAGCCCTTATGACTCACTTTACCAACCACTGCTGAATAACTGTGTGGGCCAGAAAGTTTAATTATTTTATATTGTCTATCTGCAAAACCTGTTAATGCTTTTCAAGAAGAAATAAGCTCTGTCACTCACAGAAAACTGAGCTATCAGACCCTAATGTTATTTTTGCAGCGCTGTATTTTTTGCCAGAATTAGATCTCAGTCTCTCTCACATTATCCAGGCACGATCACCAGGCACCACTGCCTCAGCAGCAGATGGACAAATACATCCAAGTACCAAACTTTCAGAATGTAAATCTCTGATTTTCACTTTTGGGGATAAACCTTGAAAATCTGATCCACATGCACTCTACTGGTTCAAAAAACAAATGGCCAGGGAGATCCATCCCTTTCTCTTGCCCCTCTCCCATTGTAAATAAAATAAAAGGAGGGATATTTGCAATTTTCAAGGGGATGAAATTCACACACCTGGCAATGGTAATAAAGCCAAAGGACTGTTTCTCCCCCCATGTCTGCAAGTTAAAAGTCCTCTCCCTTGTTTCAGTGCCAAAAAAATAAAACTGGGGCTGTTTGATGGCACAGGCACTGTGCCCGTGTTACACCTGCTCTGCCACTGGAAGTCAGCTAAAAACATTGCCCAAAGTAGAGAAAAGAAACAGGATCCTCTCACCTCTCCCTTTACTCCAGATAATGAGAACTTTCCCCAGTTTGTCTTATTTTTCTTTTATCTGGAAGATGAAAGATAGGTGATAATTCCTTTTCAATATAGGATTTAACAGTCATCTGGAAGGTGATAAATGCAATAATCCAGAGAAATTAGCACAGTGAAACCCAATTAAAATGGCACAGAACTGCAGTGATGTGCAAATCCAGAGGAGGCAATTTATGCCAAATGACACATCAGATTATTTTCTTCTGAGCATAAAATTGCACAGCAACTTCCCAAACACGATTATCAGTGCCAGTTATTGTTACTTGCACATGGATCAAGACACAAATATATCTGTCATTCTGTAACTGCTGAAACACTGTTTGATGCTTATCCCACTGGCATTTTTGGGGTTTTTTTTGGGAGTAGGTCATGACTCTTTATTCAGAATTCATAATAGAAAGTGACTCACCCCTGAATAACATTTAGATTTTTATGGACCATCTACAGATAGGGGGCTGATACAGAAATTGCCCACAGTTCATCTTATCCTGCTCTACAGAGTTCTCACTTCTCTCTGAGCTGGGAATGGAGCTGGATTCATAAGAAAACCAAGAAGCAGCTCTTCCCCCACTCTGAAAGACAGAACCCAGTTTGAGAGGGGGAGAATCCCAGGAAATTTGCTTTGAACATTGCTGAAGATTCAAAATAGCATTTCAGAGATGCTTGTGAAATCCTTTGGATGAAATATTGAACAGGGGTCTAAAAATGAACTCTGGTTATTCAAAGTAAGCAGCATAGAAAGAAAATCGGTGCTGTAAGAAGAGAAAGGAACTGTTTACTCATTAAAAATGTGATTAAATTGATAAGGTGAGATAAGGAGACTGAGTGTCATGTATTCCACTGAAGAAAAAAACAGTCAGCATCAGATTTGACTTCAAACTAAATTCCCTGTAGCTGTGCATCCTGGTAGGGCTTGGTTTTATTGAATGTCATGCTAGAAACTATTATTTTGTGTGTTTGTAGGAAGTAGTGCTGGTACCATCCCATCTGTGCCTCAACCCTCATTAGCCTCTGCTCTCACTTTCCACAAAGATTAATCTTTTTTGAGAAGAATCCTGTCAAGAAATTCTGCGTGCGCAGCGAGGTCTCGTGGTGGCAGTTGTGAGCCCTGTGAAGTTGTCCTTCTGTTTGCAGGGAAGGCGAGGGCACGGTGTCAAGGAGGGGGTGATTAACTGAGCCTGCAGGAAGGCGTGGATTGGCAATCCCTGCCTCTCCTTCTGGAGCTGAGTGGCTCCACATCAGAACAGCCCAAACCCACAGCCATTATGTGATTCATACCTCCAGCTGTGGCAGCTATAGCTCAAATTAGGTCTAAATATGCACTTCGTGTCCAGCTGCATGCTACCATCACGGAAAATATTTTCCTGTGGCAGTCAGTGCAGTCATTCTGCACAGCGCTCAGGTTTGGTGTAAAAAACCGGTTACATTATCCATGTGTGCACCCTCAGACCGCCCAGCCTCTGAATTCTGCCATGGTCAGAGCGAGATAAGGTATCATACCACAGGACAGCTCTGGGGAACTTCCTCAGCCTGTGAGCAGTCAGAATCTGCTGTGCTCCAGGATTTAGCCAAAGGAACTAAAAGGCAGAGTTCTGGAACAACACTTAGAGGTGAAGTTTCTCTTTCCAGCACTGGATCAACCTGACTCAGGTCCCACTACACATTTCAGCTTTCTTCCTCTGTGAAACACTTGGGTATATAATTACAAAACAGGATTATGTAAGACTCAGCTGTTATGTTGAAGTAACAGCTGGAAAACATGACACTAACACATGATACTAAGCTACTTCATATGGGCTTTTTATTCTTAATGACTGTAGAGTGCCCAGGTTAGTTTGTAGAACAAGATGTCAAGGACCACTTTAATTAACAATTTGTGTCTTCAAGCCTCAAATGGCTTTACAGTTGCCATGGTAAAATTTATTTACTGAGTGCCAAAGAGCATCATGGAAGAAGAGTTGTTTTCCTTCTTAAATGGTCAAAACATGAGTTAAACCTGCCTTTAGGCTGGCTCAGTGTATCCTGTAGCCATCCTGGAATGCTTTCAACAAAAAAGAAAAGTCTGCAATTTGGAAGATGAATGTTTGTTTTTTTTTCAGCTGGCTTTGCCAGTTGTGGTTTGGGGGATGTCAGAGCTTTTCACTTTTACTGTTGCCTAAATACAAAGTAGCACTGCCCTTCTCCTTTTGCCCTTCTGCCAGCTCTGGGGGCCAGCGGTGGGGAAAAAGAAAAAATAAAAAAATAGAGAAAACAAAAGAATCGGAGGAAATGAAAACCAGGAGAGATGAGGAGACCCAAAGTACGCTTTGATGGGAGCTGCAGTTAACTCTTGTTTACAGCCCTTTCTCTGTGCATTTAGGCACTCGAGCATTATAAATATGAACATGGAAGACAGCGCTGTAATAGATGCCAAAATCTAACTTCTAACTCATGCCTTATCTTGTTTTATTTGAAAGTCATCATGCATGGTGCTCGGATGAATGAGCTGCATTATTGAGGAGGGGTCAGGAACAGCCTGGCTGAGCACTGGGTTCAGCTGGGGAGCTGGGTTGGGTTTACAAGATCTCTGGTGCTGACTGTGCCACCCTGAAGTCAAGCTCCCAAACCCTCTGTCACTCTGACCTTCACGAGAAGCAGCTATTTTATAATCAAATCCATATTATCAGCAGACTCCTTGATGGTTTTTTTTAGCTTTTCAACGCGCAGTTATGTAATGTGATGTGTAATGCTGCATGTGTACCTATATAGAGCACAGATATACAGACACAGCCTACAGAGCAGCTACTGAACTTGTGGTGCATCAGCCAAAAGCCCAAAGCCGGGAAGAGCAAACGTGAGGGAGGGGCATCTGTTTTGCTCTGAAAACAGAGCTGTTCTGCATCCCCCGTGCTGGCTGCAGCTGCACAGCACAGGCTCTCACCCTGGGAAAATCCTCTCCTTGCTGTTCTTGTGGCAGGAGCTGCTTTGAGACTTGAGGTCACTGAGCACAGTGAAGTGCTGGAGCCACCATGGGATGTCTCATTTTTGCCACCTGAGCTCGGACTGGGGCACGGGTGGGGATGATCCATGAGTTTCCCATCTCCTTCTGGCACTGCCAGGCTCTGCCATCGTAGGAGAGGCTGATGTTGACACCAGATCTGTGCACGAGGCTCTCAGCAGCAGGACAGGTTTCCTGCAGAGCAGGCATGGGCAGATGACCATATTTCTGTCAAATCAGCCAGAGCTGTGAGACACTTTATGCCAGCTCTATGCTTTTGTGCCAGATTGATGCCAACTGGGGGATGACAGACAATTCTTGATACGGCACAAAGTGCAAGCGGTGCAGAGAAATGATACCCGATCCAGCAAAAAGCTTGCAGGAACGGTGTGGACTAATCAATGTATTTAAACAATTGGAGAGGGCAGAATGAATTTCTACTGGATCTGCACTTCGTACCATTGGGATTGTGGCTGTGTTGATCTGTTACTGAATGCCCTAAAACTCGATTTATTGGATACCAGCCCAGGAGTCTGTAAACCAAGACCTGCCTGACATGTCTCAATCTTTTAAGGGAAGAAGATACATCTTCTTGTGGAAGAAAAGTTGTGTTGGGGTCTGAGCTGCTCTAATTCCATGCCATACATTGTGGAAATATATAATACATTATGGAAATACATAATACATTGTGGAAATACATAATTCCTCCCATCCAGCACCCTGCCTATGGGGAATGCTGCTCAGCTCTCCACTTTAGAGCTCTCAGCCATGCAGATGCTGCAGAGATAGGACTGGGTTCGGGTTACTCAGAGATCTCTAGCACAGTGTTCACTTTACAAATACTTTGCCTCCATTTCCTTATTAAACCAAGAACAAAATCCAAAGAAGCATTTGGTTTTCAGCTTTCAGTCTTCTATTCAGGTTCACCGTGTTTATTGTGAATCACGTGTTTTGGGCAACACACCCCTATGTTTTTGTGAATATGATCCCTGCATGATCCCACCAGGAATGCACAAGACAAATAACTCTCATAACTCTGGAGTGAGTCCCTAGAATGGCACCTGGGAGCAGGTTCAGCATGCGAAGGAAATTACCAAGTGCCAGCACACGTTAAGGAAGCAAAGCAAAGGATCAGGTGCCTGACAGCAGGATATGAGCTATTCAGTATAAAATGTCCCTTTAAACTCCTGGGGAGGTGTTCTGTTTGCTGACTGATTGTGACAGGAATTCTCCTCCTTTGCCCACATGAAATGTCATCCCAGCTCTGGTATCAATTTCATCCCTCTGCAGGGAGATCATGGGGACACAGCAACACCTGCTCTGCTCGTCTTGGGGCAGCTGGGTTGGGCCCAGGCCTGGCTGAGCAGCACCTGGGGAGATTCTGCTGCTGCATCAGCTCTGCCTGCTTTTGGGCATGAAGGAAAATCTGGTTTTCAGGGCTGTCAATCTGGGATTCTCCAAATTAAAAAAAAAAGCACTAAGGGACGAGCTGGGAGGGATTCTAGCAGGGGTGTAGCCACGGGATGCAAGTGTGTGGAGAAGTGGTGCCTTGTCTATCATCCTGCCTTCTTTCCAAATAAATGTGTGCATTTTAAAGCCACTGTCTGAACTCATCATCCGAAGGCTACGCTGATAGCCAGATGGCAGAATTATAATTTTTTGTTCTTTCAAGCTTTTCCCCAGTAGCTTTAAATAGAAGAATAAATTTTGCATAGAGAAAGAATCTTCTATTAATAGCGTTAGATCATTTCAGCACTTGAAAGGAAGAAATTAGTTGAGGGTTTTTATAGTTCTTTTTTAATATTTTCTAAATAGTATAAGTTCTTTTATTGTGCAGGCAAGACTGTCCGCCTTCAGAGTTTTAATTACTAGGGGTGAAAAAAAATTCTTTCTCCAAATTAAAAAAAAAACCCCGAATATAGTGAATAAGATTATGTGAAATGACTTAAAATAAACATCTTCAAACAATCTGGCCCTATGTGTCAGTTCTCTCTCATGCTTTGATAATCTCATTCCATTGCTGAAATAAATTTACACAGATTGCAGAGGAGGCTTGAAGCCGATTGAAAAGACTTCTGCTTATCCAGTGCACTGAATTGCCAATCAGAGGTGATGTTCTGGGGGGCAGACTCAATAAATTCCTCACTGTATTTTCTCATAACTGAGAAAATTTAGGCAGTTCCACTCCTGTGATCCCACATTCTAAGATCTCTCCTCATTCATTAAAGAAAATGAGAGGAAACCAAGCTGCAGGCTTCGCCGCCTTTTCCAAATAAACTTTGTTATCCTCTTATGTAAAACACTGGGATATTCCAAGTGGCAAAGAGCTTTATACACAGCCTCACTTAAAAGCAAAACATAAAACATGTTTTGTTCTGCAGTCACCGAAATTCCAGTCATTTGTAGCAATGAATGGGCAATGTCAAAGGAACATGTGGTATTTTTAGCTCTGCTTCATTACCCAGTGTTGTAAACCAGCCCTGAATACTTGTAACGTCTAAAAGCTTTCTCGGAGAAGAAAGGCTTTTCCTGCATAGTCTTGATCAAAGTCAGACTGCTCCTGTGCAGAGGCTCAGCAAACTGCACTGAGCAGGGAGGGGAGGCTGCGGGAGGAGCAGTCAGACCTGCACAGAGGTGAAATGACAGCAGGAACGGGCCTGTGAAAGCAGAGAGGGGGAAGGGTGGCCCAGGGAGAAAGGGAAGAGCATCTGACAGCGAGATGTGATTTCAGTGTGACCAACTCCTGTCCTCATGGGCAGGAATTTGGGACCGGATCTATGTTAGAGGCAGATAAGGACTGAGCCAGGGCACGCTAAGGCCTGATCACACAGGCCTATAAATGCTGAAGAGCTGATGGGCACATTTGATACCAAGAGCCTCTGCTAATGTTTCACAACGTCTTTTTACTGTTGTGTGTTTGCTCTTGGAATCCATTTGACCCCCCAGTGAATTTGGTTTATGATTAAGTTGGCTTTTTTCCTCTCACTGCACAAGATCCTTGACCTGGTTTGCTGTGCCCTGCCCAGTCCAGACATGAACCAAAGGAAGAGGGGTCTGGATTGTTCTCAGTAAGGTACAGCATTTCAGAATGAAGGATGGTTTTCTGCCATGAGCTTCCCCTGTTGTTTCTAAATATTTCATAAGCAGCTTCAAGCAGATTTAGTTTGGATGTAACTTAGACAGTACAGGAAGGGACAGGCACTGGATGAACTTGTCTTGGAACAGTGTGGATCAGCGTGGCGAGCACTGAACACCCTCCTAGTTCTTATAAAAGCCTGTGGATTCCAGAGTTTCTGGGAACATCACAGAACCAAATCCAAATCACGCCTAGACCAGTGAAATTCAATACTATCATTACACAAAACAATCCACAAAGTCAACAGCAGCCTGGAATCTCTGCAAACGCTAGAGAACAATTACATGAATTTCAAGACAGTTGTAGGAAACCCTCAGGTATCTTTGTTATTATTACACTCATAAATAATCTCTTTTTGCAACTAAGATACTGCCACTTCCTCTGTTAGTTCCCGTGGAGGTTTTTAGCACAAGGAAGCTTTCAGGAGATTTTTGTGGCTTTTCAGTGGTATCCCCCAAAACACACAGAGGCTCCCTCCTGAGGAAGCAGTTATTACAATATTGTGGGGGTTCTTGTTTCCAGCTCTCCATGACTCATGCAGGCAGCTGAGAGCACAGTTAAAATATGAGTGCTGAAAAGAAACTGAGAAGAGGGAGTAGTTATTCCACTTCTCTTTCTCTTGGAAGAACTAAAACATACATAAATTTAGGTCAGACAGGGTAAAAATATTCCATGCTGGTTTTCCTTCCAAGCTGTTTGGGCTTTGTGAGATGTAAAAACAGGCCCAGGATATGGTTAAAATGAACAAGACTGTTATTTACTTGTTTAATAAAAACCTCATGCATTGAAACAGAAATTCAGTTCATGTTCTGTGGTGGTTATAAAATCATAGTTTTGTCACAGAACTGGTTATGCCTTTTGTGTAATAAGTAATAAATTAAGAATTAAAAAAAAGAGAAGAAAAGAAAAAAAAGACAGTCAAATATTCTTGCTGATGAAAGGCAAATGTTAGAAAAACACTCATTAGAGGTTTCTGTCTCAAAAACATGTCCCGAATGAAAATCAAGAGCTGGAGACCAAGGAGCTGTCTGGGATAGTTGGTTTAAAAAAATGTGAATTTAAAACTTGTGGCCAGTAAAATTAACAAAATTTGTCTGTACAAAGAAAGAGCCTCCTGTCATGCTTTAGTCTGGGAAATGGTTGTTACATTTTGTTCTTTTGCATAAGCCCAGACCAGCAGAACAGAAGTGCAATCATGTGCTCCCTGGACACTTATCAGAATTATAGATTCTCCCCATTTCATTTGTTTTTTTTTTTTACACCATTACTGTATAAACTGAGTCTCTAAACATAGAACTGGAGTAATCTTACCTGTTCTGACAAAATGTGCAGGGCAGGACTCTGCTCAGCCGTGTCTGTGGGACACGGGGCAGGGAGGGTTTGGTGTCCCAGGGCACCCTGAGCCTGCTCCACCTCCACCCTGCTGGCCCCAGCCCCGGAGTTGCCTTGACAAAGCCATGGGAAAGCTTTGAGTAGGAAAATCTTGTGCAAGTCAGAGTTGCTCCATCCTCTCCTGTTCCATCCACAGGCTGGCCCAGGAGGAGCAGGACAACGCCTGATGCACCAGGGGAACCTGCCAGCACTTAAAGGGAGCTGTGGGGAACTTTTACCAGCAGACTTCTAATTTATAGCTACAAAAAAGCCATTTCTCAGCAGTTATCATGTACATTTTAGTTTAACTCCTGGCATTCTTTGACCCTGCTTTGAATATGTTTCTTCCTCTGTGTGTTTCCATTTGAGGTGTAACCACTGCAGTCATTAAACATCCTACTTGTCCAAACTATTGCCTAATATTCCTGGAGATTTTAACCATCTGCAAACACAATGCTGAGGTTCATTCTGTGGCTGTTGCAGTTGTTGGAAGCAGTACAACCTTTTTTCCTGTTAAGTTTTCTCCTTGAAAACAACTTGAATTTAAAATGGTCTTTACAAGATATTTTTCCTGTTCTTTCAAATCTTTCAAATCTAACCATTTCAATAAATGGTGACGATGTCATCTCTAAATTGTTTTTAGCAACAATTCTCTTATTTGCATGGAAAGGATGTTTTATGAACTCAAAAATTAATACAAAGCTCAGTTGTTGCACTGAACTGCAAGACTGACTCCAGTTAATAAAAACAGTACACCTCTGGGAAAATGCACGGTCCTTTCTCCCCTGAATTCAGTGCACTATGAACATGAGAAGAAAAACTGAAAGAAACTCATCCATCTGTGCATTAAATTTGCTTTTTCTGTCATGACCTCAGCATCATTCTAGGAATTTTGAAATTGCCATTGTTAATTTATGCATAGCAATTTCATTAATGCTAAAATGTGTTGCTGGAAGGCCCGGGAAGGTACCTGCCACTCTGGACACGGGCATTTATAATGGGAAATGCAACGTAAGGACATTTCAGATAAGCTCTAATATGGGGAAAAATGCAATGCAAGGGAACTTCTACTTTACCAAAAATTTAGGAGCCAATGTCTTGATGAAAGTAGGTGAATTTTGATACTAAGAAGTCATATGAATTCGCATGTGTGATTAAGGGCTTTTGAATCTTGTAATTTAGTAAGACAAGTAATGATCTTTATCCATCCTCTGGAAAGAAAACACAGGCATTCTTAGTTTATTTTTGGAAGGATGGTTGTTTAGTTTGGCCGGTATTTTTATTATCAAGAAGAATCTTGTTTCCTTTGCACTTTGTGGGGAAAGAGCTCGTTCACTGTTGAGCTGGAGTCACAAGATCACACCACTGCTGCTTAACAAATGCAGCCAGAAGGTGTTGAGTCCTCAGCACCAGCTGCTCCCAGCCCCACTCCTAACACTGCATTTCTTGCTAATGCACACACAGCCAATAAGTCACATTAGCAAGAGGAATTGCAGTTACTTCCACAGTTCTCCCTGCTTGGCTGCTCAGTGACACAGAGAGTTAACGGGCAGACATTGCTGTTTTCCTGCCAAATTCTCGTTTTGTTGTTGCCATGTGGGACATCGTCTCTCCGTTTTTCTCTTTCTTACACAGGCCAAGGATTACAACTCAGTAGTTTGTTTTTCCTAGTTCCTATAATAGAAGAAGGAAACAACCTGGAATGGAGTAATTCCAAGAGATGCAGAGGAGAGAGCTTCATATATTTAGAGTAATTTCCGTGTTTATTCTTGCTCTGAAGATCCTGCCATTCCCATTAGGACTAGATTGTGGTCTTGGTTCAGGCAAACAGTGATAATCACTACAGTAAATTTGATAAGCAATTATTTCTCTTGGCCCTCGACCAGTGAAGAATTGAATTTTAGAAGGCATGCTGCAGTTTGGTTTAGACCATTGCTTTAAAATCCCCATCTGAGCTTTGAGAAAGCTCGACTCTAATGATGATGTTTAATGCAGGATTTAAGAGGTGAGAAGTGCCATCACCCTTGGGGACTTGGTAGCGTCTGACTGCTCTGTGTTTAAGCACAGAAGTGTCTTTTCAAAGGTGCTGGGGGTTTGTGCTACCTTGCTTTGAGAACTGCTAAGTATTTAGTATAATTGCCTTGTTGAGAAGTACCAGTAGACAGTGGAATAAATGATTTTTAAAAAACAATGTTCCCCTTTAAGTATTTCCTACGTGTGTCTCATATTTGCAGAATGTTACATCCAGCAGGGCAAACCGTCCCTAGAAAGTATTTAACCATTCATTCATTCACCTCCCAGGAAGGGTTTCATTACAATTTCCATACCAACCAAGTGTATAAATCACCGGTAGCTTTAGAACAGTTTCACAAGGAGCCACAGTGGATGCACAACCTTAGACAAAAGTTGAATTCTGTCACTGTGCCTGTTTTCTGTCTGCCTTTCCCTGTAGCTGTTCTGGTTTATGTCAGATTTTTGCTGTGTAGGTATTCCTTCTCCCAGATCTCTGTCCTGTTCTGTAGAGCAGCCCTGGCTGAGCACCAGAGACGGTGACTGAGGTGCATTTGCTGCCGATGGGTGTGAGGAAAGCAAGAGTGTGAAGCAGCAGAAGTGATAAAGGGGAAAACAAAACAAAAGGAGATGCTCTTGCGTTTCACAGAGCACAAAGAGTATTTTCCATCTGCAGCAGCGGCACTGAACAGTGACAGCACCAACTGAGAGCTGTGATGTGTTGGAGCAGAGAGGGAAATTATGCATGGAATTACAAGGGCATGAAAGTGCATAGGACATGAGGATTTGATTAATTCTTGAATAGATAAGCTTGGGATAGATGTAAAGTGAGAACTGACTGTGTGTCTGACAGCCACAGACTCCCATAAACTGGAGAAACTCTAACGGGTCACTCCTGGGCCATGAATCCCAGAAAAAAGCAGTGATGGGTCCCTGGGTGCTCCATGTCCCTCTAAAGGCAGCTGCTTCAGGGATAACTGCAGTGCAAGGGATTTGAAGGTGCCTCTTGGAGACAGCCCAGGGTGCGTTTCAGTCTGCAGGCTCCTGGAGGATGCTATAAAAAACATCCTTTCAACAGGTTTGCAGCAAGGCTCCAGCTAATTAAACAAGTGCAGGTGATGAAAGGCTGGTCCTGCAGTGCAGACAACAGCTTCCCTGCTCTGAGAGCACAGCAAGCCTCATCCAAAACCTCCCTGTGCCTGCTGGGGCTGGCTCCGTGTCCTGCAGCACAGCCTCTCTCCCGGAGCCCGGGGGAACTGCGCAGCCCTGGGGGTTTGTGCCGTGTGTGCCACAAAGCCCTGCAGCTGCGGGAGGGACAGACTCGGCTCAGGCTGGCTCCCGGCCCTCTGCAGAGGCGCTGCCATTTGAAAGGATTTTTATTTTGTTTGAATGGATTTTTTGTGGATCTGGGGAGATGCTGCTCTGCTGCCTGAGCCAGCTCTTACTGGGGCTTGCAAAAGGCAGCTTTCCCCTCTCCAAAGACGCTGCACAGGCTCAGGTAACCGAATTACCAGTGAATACACAGCAACCCTTCATCAGCCTCATTTTCTTATTGTTACTAAGCTCCTTCTTACCCAGGTAAGGCGTGGTGTGGGTTCCTTTATGCAAATACCGACAAAGCTATTTTGCTAATGAACTGCTAATGTCACACCGTGCATTGTAAATCACAGCGAGTGGTGTTGGAGCTTGACACAATGATCCAAAAGCATGGAAGGTTCCTGATTAATTTCTTTGCACCTTGGCTCACTTGGTGGTAATGCTGGTAGGTGATATGTCAAATTTCCAAATGAACGTTTTCTGGAAGAAATCACAAATCTCGAGCATACAAAGCATATTTTTATCTAAGAGATTTAGCTGGAGTTGCCACTTCCCTGCTCTCTCTCCTTTGATAAGCATAATCTGTTTCCCCATTCATGTCAGGGAAACCTGGTTTTAAAATCCAAATACTTTAAAGGAGGCTCAGCATGACAAAATGGAAATGAACTTCCCTGGCAAGCACAGCCTCCTCCTACCACCTACATGTTATGTTTTGGGGTTTTTATTTAATTTCCTTCAATTAAAGAAAAATGTTAACTCGTAATTTAACATACTAAAGAGCAGTGGAAATTATAGAACAAGGACAAATGGCAAACCTTTGAGTCTGAAGCAAAACTGGAAGCTCAGACTTTGGAGACCACATAGTAAACTTGCATTTTCGTGCAAGGGAAGTCTAAAAACTTAGGATTTCTGTCAGCCAGCAAAAGGAAAAGCGCTTGAGCCCAAGCACAGCCTTTGCTGAGAGGAAACTGAAGCCAGAGCTGTCTCTGTATTTCCCTGCTATTTATCTTTGCATTTTCACCCCGCCTTCATGGATCTCCGCGAGTCTGCAGCCTGCACGAATTTACTGTGCCAGATTTTCCTCCCAAGGTAACTCAGGCAATGACGTAGATGCCATGTGGATAAACCTGGCCCACTCTCCATCTGCTCCTGGTGAGGTTAAACTCGGAGACATAAAATCCACGGCGGGAAACCATGAACACAAAGGGTTGCAATAAGAGAGAGGAATTCAAGCCATTCTTTTCCTTCCAGAGATTGTGACTGAGGTGCATTTGCTGCCGATACAAAACCTGAGAATTTGGATAGGTAAATGCCTGAATTTGTACCTCAAACCTGTAATTTCTCCTACTTTATCTCAGTAGTTTTTTTAGTTTAACAAATATGATGTGTCAGAGCAACAATCTATGTCCCTTAAGAGTCTGTTCACCCAAAATCAGCTCGTGATTACTTTCAATAATTGCTACAAGTACCTTGCCTCTCTAAAGTTCTAAACTGTTGAGAACTAGGTTTTCTCTTTTACAAAGGATTCTGTGTTTTTTTCAAACCTACCCCAAACAATACTGAAACATTCACAGCTTCAAATACAAGGTCCTTCAAAAATTAAACCGATTTCAGGTTCATAAAATCTCCTTTTCTCCTTTATAATTTTCATTCCTAATTCCTAACAGTCATTCAAAATTGCAAATATCAAAATACTCTATATTCAAAAAACTGAAATGGAAACTGCAAACTGAAACATTCTGCTGCAGTTCTTTTTCAAAGAGAGTCAAGAAAGAGAGCATGTCTGCAGAAATGCAGGTGACAGAAAACATTTTTAGAACAAGGAAAAGCTCCATCACATCTGGATGGAACATCTAACTGGTGCAATAACAAAGCTCATCATTTTGAATTCTGCTTCTTTGGAACCCAAGACCAAAGCATTGAAAGGCTTCCAGACATGAGCAGCTTACCCCTATCCTGCATCTTCAGTCACTGTGCTCAGTTCTTTTTTAGGATGTTAACTAAAGAAAAGGGGGATTGTTCCTGCTGATAATTCTCTTTCACAACGTTCAGGATAAATCTTTACTCTGAAACCAAGACCACCTTTCTGCCTTCCCTGCCCTGCAGGCTTCTCTCACTGACGAGAACCCTCAGCAAGGAGCACCTTGAGGGAAGTGCTGGCTCGATTTGGGAGTGACCAGGAGGAAACAGGAGCCCTTCAAAAGCTCAGCCCCCCTGTGTCATCATCCCTCACCTCCTTTTCAGAGGCAGTCCTGAATTCCAGGCAGCACTGAAAGTTACTGATGGTAAGGGCACCTCTATCCCAAAAGCCAGAAAGGTCGGTTTTATTCCACTCACTGTCCCTACCTCTGCAGAGGACCAAAGGGGACCTTTAGTTCCTTTTTTAGCTCAATATATGAGTTGCAGAGAGAGATGCAATGACAGGAAAGGGGAAAACATGCAGAGCTGCATCACAAACCAATTCATCAGCAAACAGAGCACGCCTGCCTTAAAAATTTGCCTGCAGCTCTTGTCTGCTGTGTTATTTTTAAACTGCCTGCAGGTTGCAGATTTTTCAGTGGTCCTTCTCCTACTACTGTACACACGGGATTTAGGAAGGCACAACTTTCACTACTGCAAATTTGTTACCAAAATTCCCAGCACATTAAAATTCAGCATCCCTCATCCTCCCACAAACTTCTTGCTGCATCCACAGGAGGACATGCCGTGTCTCCTGCAGCCTGTCTGCATGGCAAGGTCAGTGTAACTCAGCCCTGCATCCCTGGTGTTCCCAGCTGCCATTCCTCAGCCTGGAATGCATCCTGCAGTTGCTGTAATCAGCAACCCAGGCATCCAGCTACAGACTCTGGCTCATGTGGAGAACCCGGGAAGAGAAGATAAACCCAACTCCTCGAGCTCAGCACTCAGTTTAACAGTCTGTTATCACCGGGACACATCACCTCAGCACCAGCCCCGCTGCTGTACGCACGAGGGCTGTGGGCAGCTCAGGGCACTCTCCCATCACACATCCAGCACACAATTCCCAGAACTCCCAGCAAACCTGCCCCATTGCTGTGGGAGGCTGGCTGGGACGGAGGCAGGGTCTGACATGTGTAAATGGGAGAGCTTCTATGAGCAGAAAGCCTTCACAATCATTGCACAATTCCCACAGAGAGGGGAACTGCAGGAAGAGTGCTCTATTTATGGCAGCACAATGTTTTAAAGAAAAGCAAAGGGGTATTTTTCACCACAACTGCTGCTGATGTAAACAGAAGCTGCAGATGCTCAGACTTTCTGAGGGGTCAGACCCTGGAGCCAAATGTAATGAATATTATGGTTTGTTTGCTTCTTCTTTGTTGCCTGTTGGATTCTGCAGCCCAGAGCTGCACTGCAGAGCAGTGCCCGTCACTTTGGAACCTCTCCCCTCCTCTGACTGGGGATGTCTCAGACATTAACCCAGTCACACTGCACCACTGTCAGGAGCTCTAGAAATCACCCCAGCTAGCATTGTAGGAAGAACTTGCCCAGCATCATCAGCAGGGGCACAGCCACGTTCGTTTCCCCCCCTTTGGCACACACAGAACAGGTGATGTGTTTGTGACACGTGAGGGGTTTGTTTTGGGGCTGAAGCTCCAGCACAGAAGCCTTTGCCCTCAAATGGGTACAGCAAGGAATTTAAAGTGATTTTGGCATGAACAGCCAATAAGCTTCAGCCAGAGCAAAACCCTGTGGGCCCAGAGGGCTGAGGATTGCCTGTTTGTGGGGCAGTGAGGGCCGAGCACAGCCTGGCCTCGCCGTGCTGGGGGTTACCCTGGTGCTCTCAGGACCCTGACAGCCACTGTCCCTTATCCCTCCACATCACACAAAGTTAAGCTGCTGTTGGTTTCCCCCTGCTGATTTGGAGAGGCATGGTTTGGCTCTTGGCTGTTTACATTTTGCAGACATCCCCTGTGTAATTGCATGGCCTGGCCCCAGGCTGTCAGGCTCGGGGAGAAATAACTGCATTATTCCACAGAACAGTTAGCATAATTAAAATATTGACTGCAGATTAAAAAAATGTGCTGAATGTTTCTCAGAGTGGTTGGAGGGTTGGCAAGCCTTGGCAGCTTGTTGGCTGCAGGAACTGGCTGATATTTAGGAGTGCCTTCTCCTTCAGTAATCACTGCTGTACGTGGGAACTGCTTTTTGTGCTGTCAACTTCTGATCTCCCCAACAGCCAACCCACAACCAGGAGAAAATGAACTGAGTGCAAGTGAGGTGCTCCAAGGGCTTTCTTGTGATTCCCATTGCCAGTGAGACCACTTCCTTGTTATTCATGACTTCAGGACATCTGTCTTGCTGTGTCTCTATTTTTATTTGTGTCCCTCTCTCCCAATGCACAGTATAGAAACTGCATATGGTGAGAAGGACTGCTTGTACCATATGAAAAACATTAATAAAGTTAAAAAGCCCACAAAAACCTCCACTGGAACATACGTTTTAGCTGCTATTCCTTCTTTGACATCGGATTTCTACCTGTGTTTCATCTGCAATCATAGTCTAAGGCACAAAACCCTTGATTTCCACAACCAAGGGGGCAGGAAGGGAGGGAAGTTGGCAGGGCTGGTGGAAACCACAGAAGCACTGATTCCTACAGGGAAACCTCAGTGTCCTTGTGATGTCTCCCCATTCCCCTTCTTAAGGGAATATCTGGGACCATAAGCATTGCTGGAGACAAGCAGGTTTGGGTTCAGATGATTTCCTGGTTCTTTGTACAGCCCCTCTCTGGCAAAAATTTAAAATGACTTCATGCTACCAGTATTAAACAAAACACGTGGGGGATGTCTAACCCACTTTGCAGACACCTACATCCTGAAGGAAACCCAGCACAGTCAGTAAATCAGCTTCTTCTTTCATCTTCACTTCATGCTTGAGGAGCTCCTGGCCTGGGAAGAGCAGGGTCTCACAATCCAGGAGCAGGGACAGCTGAGCTGAGCTTGTCCCACTCCACTGCCAGGGCTCTGATTCAGCATTATTACTACAGCTCTTGTGAGATGAGCTCATTTCATGAACATTTCTATTTCCACTCAAGAGGTGTCACAAGAAATGACCAAATGCTATTTCCTGAGGCTTCTATTACAGCTTTAAAGTGATCATAATAGCAAATTAATAGATCTGCTCTGCCATTTTCCATTCTCACCGCTATTGCTGTAATCAAGAGCAGCTCTAATTCTTCAAAGCTTATTTCTGTGGTACTTCTCATTTTTGAATACACTGCTAGGAAAGGAGCAGAATATCTTGGCACTCCAGCTGTGGTCTGTAGGCTACTGCTTTCCTGCTGTGCAAGGCTCATTGCTATTTTCTGCTCTCAACTTAATACTGACCTCCAAATTGTAAATTATAAATACCACCTTGGATAGGCACCATGTGTTCAAAGGCAAAAAAAAAAAAAGCATTATTACTTTAAATCTCTTGTAAATGAAACTCCCAGATAAACTCAGTGGCATGAGAAAAAAGGTGCTCTAAATTCAATACAAAGAAAGAATTTCACTGGGCATGCATGATGTGTGTGGTGAATTGTTACAGCTTTTCTCTGCTCTGATAGTTCACATAGCCAAGTTTTTAGTTTGTCTCCACTGAATGATTCATCTCTATTACCAGTATTTTCAAAATTAAATGGAAGAGGAGGAATGTGTTCATTCCCCCGCTGTGTTTAATAATCTTCCAAAAATTGTTTCCTGTTTACTTGGAAATCCCCACCTCCATGCTGTGATTTAGGCATTTTCACCCTGTTAACTTAAAAACAAAGCCTAGAAGATGCTGGATATGTGTGATCTCTCAGTCATAAAGCAATTGATGATAAATGTTGTTGTTCCAGAGGAAAATTACTTGGAAATGTACATAGTTCATATCTTCACAGTCCTGATTTAAATCATAACTGGTTGTTGGGAAAAAGATACAAATTGTTGCTCAAGTTTTTATTTCTGTAACAGGTCTGATGGCAGCTTCCCTTTCAACAATGACTGTACTGGTGCTCTAATACAAATCTCAGTAAAGACATCAATAACCCTGTTTAGGGGACGGTCCCACTGTCCTCCATGGCCCTGGCTGGCACAAAACTGTGAATTCTCACTGGGTATTGTTTCATGCAACACTTGTCTATAAGCAAAACTTAGGGTGCATTTTCAAGGAAAATTATTAAAAAACACCTAAATTGATTTTCCATCTGAAGCATTATCTCCGAATTCCTGTGGCTTGGTTGGACAAATGGAAAGAATTTTCCCCTTAGCTTCCTCAAGGAATAAATTTTCACTGTAGTTCTGAGATTTTACTTACATAGCACATATCAAACAAACTCTTCTTTTATATATGATTTGCACTAGCTCACAACAGTCAGCGTGTTCTGTGTTAGCTCATGTGAAGAGTTCATTTAAAAGGCAGCAATATCCTGTGACCCAGGAACAGAACTGGGAGCTGGGAATTCCAAAGGGATCTGAGCTCTCTCACACTTCCTCTCAGCTTTTCATGAAGGTCTGTATTTTTCTAAATGAGCATAAGATTTATGTGATTAACTGGAGGCCACGTGAGCCTGATTTATAGATGTGTTAAACTTCCACTGCTCTTGTTAAAGCCACGGGGAGCTCTCCACATTTCAGGAGGCTGTGACAGCTCCCTGCAGCTTTTGGGAACGCAGTGACACCACTGCCTTGGTGGGCACCTTTGCCTCCCCTTTGCAAGTCACTGGGGTTTTGTTGAAGAGTTTTTTCCTCTCTTCCCCTCTCAGATGAGATGGAGCAGTCCCCTGCAGTGCGTTCTGACTACTTGGTCTCAGGGATTCGAACTCCACCAGTGAGGAGGAACAGCAAACTGGCAACACTGGGCAGGATCTTCAAACCGTGGAAGTGGCGGAAAAAGAAAAACGAGAAGCTAAAGCAGACATCTGCAGGTAGGCTGAGAACAGGAGAGGGACTCTGCCCAGCAAAGCTTTCATGGGACACGTTCAAGGTGACCTGAGCCAAACCCCATTCAGAGATTCCAGCATTCAACAGATTAATAATGTCTAAGGCAAGGGGGGGCCCGTAGGCTGACTTCCTATATAACACAAAATAGTACATTTAGAAGAAAAGGGCAAACTATGAGAGTGAAGCACAAGCCTTGCCCCCAGACTGCTTTCCATGATGGGCTGTCCCTTCTCCACACAGCCTACAGTTATGGCCCCAAGTACTGTCACCCCTTTCATTTGGGAGGAAGTTTATTTGGGTCACAGTAACGTGATGAGAAGTGACAGGAGGGAGCTGCAGCATGTGAAATGCCTTCCCTCAAGCAGCTGTCTCGGAGGGGAAGGAGCCCAGCACACAGCACAGCATCCTCTCACTGGTCTCCAGGGATGTCCCAGGAGATCAGGACAGAGACAAACTCACTTGCATTTTCCTAAGATGGGATGGAGCAGTTCCCTCCCTTGCTCCTGTATCCTGTGGGAGTGTCCCAGTGAAGGACACTGCCCAAGGCAGCTCCAAGATGCCCCAAAAAGCAGCAGGAAGGCTCCGAAATCCCCGTGACTCTGCACTCAGAGTGATCTGACAGCACCTCACATCAGAAACCTCAGCTTTAATGTGGGGATTTTAATAAGGAGGAGGGACAAAGGGCTGAACAATCCATGCTCCCCAAAACCAAATCCTTGCAGTCCTTTCCAAGCACTCAGGAGCTGAGAATGGAGGGAATTTCCTTGTTGCCTTTCTCACCCCATGACATGAGTGCTCTGTTGGTAACTGGTGCTGTGTTGTGCCACTACTTTGTGCAGTGCTGGAGAAGAAGATGACAGCACGGCAAGGGCGGGATGAACTCATTAAGAAAGGCCTTCTGGAGATGATGGAGCAAGGTAAATAAAAATTATTATTATTTTTTTTTTAATCAGAGGCTTTTTCAGGACAGTAAGAAACATATTTGCAAAAGCAGAATTAACAAGCAAATGAATAAAAGCCTTCAGTCCAAACAGAGAGGAAAACTCAGTGTCTGAATTTAAGGCTTGTTGTCCTTCAAGCTCCTCTCTGCTGCAATCAGTCCATGTAGTTTAGTGTTTGATACTCTCCCATCTTGACTGCAGCTCCATCTTCCCTTGGTTTACACGTGGTGCAGCCTGAACTGGTACGTATGTTTTATGTAATTGCTCTAAACCCGGCTAAATCCTTCTGCCAAGAAATCCAGCTCAAGCTGGATAAATATAAACTACAACATACAGATGCAGTCAGCTAACTTGAACAACCTATGGATCCAAATCCCACCAAATGATCCTAATCTGATGTTTTCAGCTGTTTTTCCAGTAAACCAAATTTGTGATGTAACGTGTTACGAGTCTGCCGGCTTTTCATTCCCATGGAGAAGTGAAGCATTTAGTGGAGTCATTTTAAAGCTTTCCTGAGTACAAACCAGAAGTCATGGAAGGAAAGATGATAAAGTGTCAGAAACACTCACAAAAGACATGGTTCTTGTGCTCCAAAGCCCTGACAGATGCTCAAGGGAGACACAGATCTGGGTGACTGTTCTGTGAGATTAACTCAGCTCCCAATGTTATGGACAACATCCCAACTGTCATTTCCACCTCAACAGAGATAAACCCCACAAATCCATCTTTACTTTGAAAACATCACAGCAGAAAGTGCTGTCATGAAAGAGGACTGGCCTTTAGAGTTTGATTAATCTCACAGATAGAAGTTATGTTCTTTGAAAATACTAATTGAGTTTCTTTTGTATAAAACAAATGCCATGCCTATAAATAACCCCTGGGACAATACTTAGTGATTCCATGCTAGAGTGAAACTAAGCAACTGAAGAGTCAGAAAAACAGCATTTTAAACAGGGTTGTTGGTTTTTTTTTCCATGGGAGTATAGCAATTTTAATATTCTGTCAGATATATTTTAAGTTTTATATTAAATAATCTATCAAACTATCAATTTATTCTAAAATGGAAGTTGTTAGAAAGCTCATTTTAAATTCCTGTCCATTGAAGTCTTTGTGTCTATGATAATTCTATATAATTAGTTGCCCTATTAGCATATTAGCATTAGTGTATATAGACGATCTCCACTAGGAGCAGGGAAGTTCCCTACGATCCATGAATTTGAAGACATGCATTTCCCCAGCTCTGCAAAAAACCAGCAAAACAGAACTTCTGTAGAGAACCATTAAGAGGTAATAATGAAGAATCAATAAACCTCTTGCATGCATAAAGAACGGTTGGGAGGAGAAGGTGATGCCAAGCAGCAAGATCATTTTAACAAAATTACAAAAGTTTAAATAAGTATAGTCCAGTGAGGTGTGAGGACAAGCTGTGCTTTTAACTAGACAGCTGCAAACAGACTGCTAACCTGTCTGCAGGAAAGTTGCCTGGAGCTCCTGTAAACATCACACGAATTTCCAGTGCCTCCCTGTGCCCAGAAAGGGAAGAAGGGATCACAGTCAGCTGAAGGACATTGCAGCTGCCTGCAAGTTATTTGTCTTTACAGAGTGTTGTGAATCTCCAGGGTTATTTTACTATATTAGTAGAAGCAGCTTATTAACTGGAATGAAAAATTGACCCAAATAATTCTCAGTAAATGATTAGTGCCCTACTTGGACTGAGCTGAAGTGGCAGCAGTTTCAAGGCTAAGTCCTCGTTTACGCAGTTGCAATTGCCAAAGCAGCAATACTGTGCTAAAAGACTACAGTAAATCCTCAAATCCTTCTATTCCACCAGGCTCTACTCCACTTCCAGGGAGCTGATTCCTGCTCACTTTCATAAACAGCCTAACTGGGATGATGCTGCAGCCTGAGAAGCCTCATGCATTTGCAGTGGGTGCCACTCAGACCCATGGCACAAGGCCTGCCAGCAGCGTTTGGCAGAGGCCCTGGCAGTGGCCCGTGTAGCTCCGAGCTCTCCCCAGGATCTGCAGTGCTCTGGGAGCAGCCCAGGGTGGAATTGCACTGTCCTTGCGTGGGTGATCAGTCACCCTGGCCGGTTATGTCACCCCTTCTCCTCACACAACCCCCAGTCCTGGCTGCCCGTTCACTGCGTGGCCTGAGCCACGTCTGTCCCCTGCTCCCCTGTCTGGCTCTGCTCCCACAGGGCAGGTGCCAACCTGCCCCTGGAAAACTCCTGAGGTGCAGCTTCACTCTGAGGAATCAGCTTAACTCCCTGAGAGATGACATCTGCAGGGTCTGGCACACAGTGGGGTTAATTCCCAGCAAAATCCCAGCCCTGCTCCTGGGTTACCTTGGAATGCTGAGGACTGGTGTTTTCCTTCCCCCTGGGTCTAAGCTCTGTGCTTTGTCCTGTCCCCAAACCACCTCTCAAATGCGGTGCTGTGACCCGCTGGCACCCAAAGCAGCACACCCACTTTGATATAAGCACAAGCTGACCGTTCCTGCCCGAGAACATTGCCGTGTCTCAGAAATCCTCCAGCAGGAACATCTGCCCCTTCTGCCCGCCATCCCTTCACGCCCCTGCACTTCACAGGCCGGGATCTGAAGGAGCCCTGTGTCCACTGAGGCCCAGCTGCCACAGCTCTTCCCGAGGACGTGAGGAAGGTGCAGAGCAGAGTTACACTGAACACACTGAGGGAGCTCCCCCTCGATGTCTGTCCCCTTTGTGAGCACGAAGCTGCTCAGGTTTATCTGTGCTTACAGCTCTGGGAAAGGGCTGCCTGTCAAACAGCGCGGGCAGCGGTTCATACACCCATGATTATGTACAGGCTGCCTGCACGATGAGCTGAAATGCAGGCAATGAACTTTTCCCCCCTCCCCTTCCTTGTATCATAGCAACTGTGCTACTGCAAGGGCTATTTTAAGAACAGTAACTTTTCACCAAACGTGATTATGAGGCAGACTGAGTGAGCTCCGTGTGCAAAAATACTGCATCACTTCCACAGCATCTCTGGGCCAAAATCTGATACCCTCACCCAAAAGCACAAGAAATTACCCTGCAGATTGTCCAAATAGCATCAAAAAGAGGTAACTGTGAATGTTGCTGTTTTAAATCAATGTTCAAGGAACTTGTGATGATATCATTGCAAGAAAACACAGCCCTGTCAGGAGCTTCCAGAAAGGAGTGTCCAGGGCTGAGAAATACAAGCTGAGAGGTGAAGGGTGGACAGCAGGAGCATCCATCAGCATGGAGAGCTGCCTAGGGAGAGAAGTGATTGCTTTCTGTTTGCAACAGTGATGTAGATCTTGTAAATTCTGGGGAAGTAAAAGGGTAGTTTGTATTCTGAGGACTCTTGCCTGAATAGGAGAATACTAGAAAAGCTTCAGTCATCAAGATGCATACAGCTGCAGGGATCACTGGCACAAAAATCTTTCAGAGTAAGCAAAGGGAGCAGTTTCTAGGTCTGCATGAGGAGGGATTTGAATTTCTGATCAGCTCAATCACACAGGACACACTTTTCAAAGCTGAGAAACTAAAACTGTGCTAAAAACCTGCAGCTTGGTAGGGAATATGAGCAGCTTTTCCTTCCTCCAGCATTGCTGGATGGCAGCGAGTTGTGCTCGGAGCCTGACACCGCCCAGACAGGTCAGACCATGGAATGTGCTGCACCACGGGCTCTGCTCGTGCCAGGAAGGAATTGCCTTCTCCCAGAGACCTCTGATTGCCCATTGCTCATCTCCCATGTAGCAGCTACTTCCAGAGCACAGTGGCCATTTGCTGAGGCAGCTGGATGCCCACAGAAACAGGCGCCTCCTTGAGAAAACTGAGTGGGTTTAGTACCCAGATGGGCTGCTGTCCACAGGATCTGCATTACAGGTGGTTAACACAGAGAGCAGGTGCTGCTCTAGGAGAAGTCTCAGTCCCCTCAGCATGAGGAGTTTGAGACTCCTCCTTCTCAAGAGGATAGCAGAGGGGGCTCAGCTTTCACTGCTCATGGTTCAGTTAGGATTAACTGATTTGTTGTTTCAGACACTGAAGGCAAAGCCTGCACTGGTGACGATGCCACGAGGGCGCCGCAGAGCGAGGCTCCAGCAGCCGTGTGCCAGGCACTCACCTCAGAGGAGGAGCAGCAGGACACCACAACAGCAGCCACAACGAATGCGACCTCCTTTGGGGAGGAGCTGCACTTGGATGAGCTGAAAGAAGATGCAGGTATTGGATGCAAAATGTTTTCCAAAAACTATGAAGTGTTGTAAAAAGATTTCTGCTGAGAAGTCAAATATGTTAGTGCATTAAAGGGTCAAAGCACCTTGTTCAGCTCAGCCCCACACTAGGTTAGCAATTGGTACTTAATAGCAGTGATTTCTGAGACTTCTACCAAGCTGAGGAACTACACAAAGCTTGGCATAATGGGATTAGTTGAATTATGAGATGATCCAGTCTTGGCATGGTGCCCCTTTGGTATCAGCAGTGGCTGCTGTGAAGATGAAATAAGCTTCTCTTAAAAGATTTCTTCAACTTCTGTGCCAAGCCTGCATTTATTAGCCCTGACTCAGGAGAACAATGTCAGTAGCCAGCCCGCACTGTCCATGTCATCACTCTGTCCCCAGCACTGCAAACAGCAGTGAAATTCGGCACCAGGAGCAGAGATCAGCTAAACCAAGCTCCTTTCATGCAGCTCTGCCCTGGTGAGCTCATCCATGACAGCCCTGCCGAGGGCCTGGAGCAGCCAGGCACAGCCTGGAGGGTTCCATTCACTCCTGAACGAACCAAGAAATGCAGAGCTGCAGAGATAATGCTTTATCCTGGTTTCTGAGGACTGTCATGGAGTGATTAGGGACCTTCCTGGCCTCTGGGTAATCTTTACACCTTCTCCATCTGTCCCAGCTGCCTTTTGTTCTCTGTCCCACCCCTTCAGGCTTTGCTTTCTCTGGGATCTCAGCCCCTGGCTGCTTTCCCCAAGCCCACCCCTGACTGTTTCCACCTCAGAATAGAAATCATTCGCTGTTCTTACAACAACCAGATCGAATCTTGACCAGATTACAGCTTTCTTTTCTTCTTTCTCTAGAGCATTTAATTCTGTATCAGTAATGAAATTTATTTCTGAACTTCTAATTCTTATCATTGGAACGTACTATCATGGAAAGACAGAACTATTAAGGTGTCATGTATTTAACCTGATGGCTCAGCATAAACTCATAGTGTGATTTAAAATTTACCTTACAATGTGTTCAAAATTGGGTATTGAAGCTTTCAAAATCATCCCAATTTCTTAGGTCTCTTTCCCTAATCCTAGTTCCTTTTATTGTCTCCCTGAAACAATCTTTTCTGTATTCTGTATTTCTTTTCCTCTATTTTTGAGGTGTCATTTTCCCAGGTTCCACAAAAACCAACAGTGGGATTACATTCTGCTGTCTCCCTAGCCTGAGAGATTCCCGTTTGTAGGAAGTCTTTCTACCTCTCCTATTGGTGGCCTCTGGCTTTCAAAATAATTATTGCTGATCTAGTCTTTATCTGCTTATTTATCCCTGTCTGTACATCCTAGCATTTCTGTCTCTAGTAAGTGTACTGAGGGAATTAATAGGGTGGGAAAACTCTTCAAATTGTCAGAGTGTGCTGCTAAGTTTATTATAATGTCAATTTTTTTATAACATTTGCCCTTGGGCTCAATCTGGGCCTAATGGAATGGGTATCTTTCTAGAAATTCATATGAATAAATGAGCAGCTAGAAACAAAATGAATGGATTTGCTTTATACCCAGCGTGCTCTGTGTCATCCTGAGGATGTGGGATAAAGGCCAAGGAGGGGAAGAGGAGAAAACACAATTTGCAGACTTCATGTTCATGTTAATACACAGAAAAAGCACAGCCAGGGCACAAAGAGGGCAGTTTTTCCCATCTAGCCTCACCAGTGGGCTTGGGGACAGTCCCAGTGGGAGGATTTCTACCTGGTAATGAGATGGCATTTTGACAAGTGGCACTCCGTGAATAATTCCCTGCTCCAGCAGGAGCCTGGTGCTGAGCACTTGGAACACTTTCAGCAGGATAATATTCACTCTGCAGGATGAAATCTGTTAAAGGGTTTGTGTGCTCGAGACTCAGGTCTGCCTGACACCACTCCCAGAGCAGGGCGGAGTTCAGGATGAAAAAGTCTGGGAGTGTTTGGGATGCACCTTCTCTGCAGCAGAGGCCCCGCTGTGGCTGCAGCTGAGCCAAGAGCCCTTCCTGACCCAGGGACACTCGCTATTCCAGGGGAGCTACTGCCAGAGAAAGCATTGCTCCCCTCAGGGGAATGCACTCAAATCTGACTAATTTTCCTCTCAAGCTCCTAACATCCACTGGGGCTCTTGATCTTTCTGTAATGTAACCCATTAGTGACTATTTTGCCCTTCCTCTATTACACATTTTGTCTCCTGTGCAATGGGCACAAACACCCAAGTGATGTCACCCTGGAACAAGGCATTTCCCGAGAAGTACATTTTAAAAAAATTATTTCCTTCTATAATTCACATAACTACCCCATCCAGCAGCTTTCCTGTCATGACAAATTTCACAAGAACTCCTGTTAATGATGCATATTTATTCCTTCCTGTCTCTTTTGAATGATAAATACTCATTCTTCCCCTTCTAGGCACACTCATTAATCTGTTTGTCAACAAATTAAATGCCATTATCTCGCCAATGCTATTGTTTCCAACTGCCTGAGTGCCTTGGTGCTCCCCACGCACTCCGAGCACGAGGCTGCTGAGTGTTCATTAATACAGAGTTTGAATTCCCAACAAGACACAAAACTGAGCCAGGAAGAGATTCCTGAGCCAGGAAGAGATGCAGCAGCTGTGGGTGCTCCTGCAGCGAGATTTTAGGAGATGCTCCAGAATGGTTTGGAGGGAAAGGTGCTCTGGTGAGCCAAAAGCAGTGGGGTTTGCCCAGGAGCTCTCACGCTCTGCATGACCCCAGCTCTGGATCCTCAGCACAAGAGGACAGGAGGATCAGAGGGATGGAACACCTCTCCTGAGAGGGCAGGCTGAGAGAGCTGGCTCATCCAGCCTGGAAAAAAAAAAAGGCTCCAGCGAGATCTTGTTGCAGCCTTTGAGTACTCAAAGGGAGCTTGTAAAAAAGATGGGGACAATATTTTTGATAGGACCTGCTGTGGTAGAGCATGGGGCAGTGTTTTTAAACTGAAAGAAGGAAGATTCAGGCTAAATACGAGGAAGAATTTTTTTTGCAATGAGGGTGGTAAAACTCTGGAACACACTGCCCAGAGAGGTGGTGGATGCTGCATCCCTGGAAACATTCAAGGTCAGGTTGGATGGGACTCTAAGCAATTTGATCTCATTGATGATGTCCCTGCTCATTTCAGGGCATTAAATACCTTTGAAAGTCCCTTTCAACACAAACTATTCTATGACTCTGTGCTTAGGAGAGATTTAAACACTGATCTCCTCATTTGGATGAGTGCTTCCCCCCTCTGGGGCAGGAAAAATAACCCTCATGGCTACTGCTGAGCCCAGAGTGGCTGGAAATGCAGTTTGGAGGGAGCGTGGCCATGGCTGGGATCCGAGTCAGCCTGAAGCCTGTCTGTGGGTGCCCACACCTGCCCAGGCAGAGATCAGGACATGGAACACAGTGAAAGGCCAGCAGTGAGGCTCTGTGTGAGTCTGGGCACTGCAGGGCAGCTGTATCTGAGCAGATTTCAAGGCTGCTAATTTTGGACTTCATCACTGAAAACCCACCTGTGTCCTGCTTCAGCTTCGTGCCTTTCTGGATCTATTCCCCTGTGCCCTCATCACAGCCTGGTCAATTTGATGAGCTGCTCAGTGATTCAGCCTGCACTAACTCACAGCTAAGTGCTTCTGCCATCCTTGCAGAGCCAATCCTGAAATGAGCAGTGCTTCACCATCTCACACTGGGGCTTTGGAGATGGATTTCTTTACTGAAGTACTTCACCAATTCCCTGTTCCACTCTAACTGCTCAGATCCAATAGCAATTTTATTTTTTTTTTGTGGTGGGTTCTTTGTGGTTATCAACTTTAACCTCAGGAAATGCTCAACAGCTCTGGAGTTAGATACAGTAAAAGAAGACTCAGGAAGCAAGTTGAAATCATATTGGGAAAATAAATACACACATCAAGTATTGGCAAGTCAGTTTTAGGTAATATTCTGGGTTTGATACTCTTTGCACTTTGTCTGTGTGTCCCTAGATAGAAAAGAACTCACCCAGGAACTGTGCCACAGCTGTGTGCTCTAAGAAAATTCATTGCAGTTCTCAAAAGTTGCTTTGCCTTGCTATCCTCATAAAAAATTAAAAAAAATTTAAAAAAGGGGGAAAGGCTTTAGGAAAGCAAAGGAAGCTCAGCAGTTTTCTCAGGAGCATTAAAACTAACATTGCCTCAATATCCTTGTGCGTTTTCTTCTTCACCTGCCCTGGCTGGTGGGCTGTTTCACACAGTTCTTGCACTGTGGAAAAGTTGCCGTGTGTTCAGTTTTTCTGAATGTTCCTGGCATTGTCCCCTAGCCTATCATTATTAACTTCATGTTCCATTAATTTTACTCATCTTCCCACTAGCCAAGAAACCTTCAGCACCCACGGAAGAATTGGAAGATGCCAGCCTGCCAGCATCTGAAGACAGTCCACAAGCCTTACTTGTACCTGAATCCACAGATTCCCCCCAGAAGCAGACAGAAAGAAACCCAGCACAGCTTCCCAGCCCTCCATTGCTCCCAGCTCCACCACCTAAGGCAATCTCCAAAATCACCAAGAGCATAACAGGTCAGTCATCACTGCTCAGTAAAGGTTTGCCCATCTTTGTGTGTTGTTCACCTCCAGCACTACCAGATCCTTTTCTCATGTCTGTTTTTAAGCCCCAAACTGCTGAGAGTCAGGCCAGTGATACTGAGTGAGCAGTAATCGTGTCTGGTTGCCTGATAACAATGCAGTGATCTTTGTACTTCACATATTTATCTGAGCCTCTCAGGGGATTATTTGTTGTGAGTCTATAGCACTAAACACACATAAAACAAATCAAACCAACTGCAAACATCTGCTGAATCTCATGCTCATATTGATATGCCATAAAACACAAGGAAGATTTAAATGCTTTCATTACCTGGACTCCCACTGGAGAGCAGGACAGCAGCCAAAATCTAGTTCAGGTCAAAGGTTCTGCAGAGGTTTCTGTGTGAAGGGTTTGCTCTCTAGGGCAGGTCTAAAGCAGAGCTGTGAAATCTGCTCTCGTTAACAGAACACACAGGAGTGACACACCTGGCAATCCTCTGTGCCAAATTTCATTGAACATTTCCAAAAGCAATTCCCCTGGGCCTGATTTTCTAATGTATTGCCAATGTTGTTACACTTCTCAACGCTCTGGCACTGCAGAAAGGGTGCTAAAATGAGAGTGATTTTAGTTGATTCCAATTTCAGGGCCCTACATATGGTAAAAGCAGTTAAAAGGGCCTTATTGCAAATGAGAATCAAGTCCTGACATCTAAATGTCAGACCTGTTGGATATTTAGACTTTTAAATGACAGCCATTATGTGAGCCCTGATTTGCATCCACACTCATCATCTGGCACAATGAGCAGGGTTTTCAAAGTCACCAGGAAACAAAACATCAGAGTGGCTCTGTGACCTGACCACTGGGGCTCAGAGAAAATATTGAGGTTTTCAGTCTCTTTGAAGAAAATTACAAGAATTTGTTTCCCATGGAAACAATTCATACTTTGTCTGTGCTTAAAAGCTGTAATAACTCAAGTGGGAGCTGGATTCAGAATGGTATTTTAGTGCTCCTCAGGAGCTGCTGTTCAGGTTATTTCACTGTCCTGGGCTTTGGGTGAGGCTCGAGCCTCCCCTTCCACCCAGCCCAGGGACAGGCAGCCCCAGGCCACGGTGCCTTTGCTCAGCTGAGAAGGCCACGCTTGCCATCAGATGTGTTTGGAACCCTGATCCACACACGGTATAGAGATTACACCTCCACCAAGCACTTCAGAGCACTTAGAGTTTAGATATTTTACTGCTTAACCCAAGTATTTCCTGTAGCATCTGAGATATTTAGAGTTTTGTTGTTTAATTCTCATTTACATCTTCCACAAAGAACAACTACTAGTTTTCTCAATGACTGCAGTAACTCTAGACCCTTCTCCAGTAGGGATTAGACATGTTTATTTTTGTGAGGATGTGGGGGCAGCGCTAAGTTAAAATTAAACAAATACCGTCAGTGAGTGAGAGGAAATACAGAAGTGTAGGGAGAGAGAAAGGGCGATTATGAAAGAAAAGGGAGATGAAGAGGTTGAAAAGCTGTTTTGTGTTTAGTTTTTTCGCTCCTTAACAATGCTAGGGATGCTGTCAGCAGAGGAGTGAGGAGTAAGTCAAGCACCAATTAATCAGAGAGAGGAGGAACAGGGCAAGGTGCCAAGACATCACTTTGCAAGATTATTCACCGAGTATCTGTCATTAGGACAAATAAGGTGTGATCTCAGGAAATTCTCAATATTGTCCGAAGCTGCTGTGAGGATGGAATTGGCCCTTGACCTGTTCCAGGAACAAGCTGGTGTAAAGACAAAACAAAATCTTCTCATTTCCTGCTTCAGGGTTGAGCTGAATGCTGGTTCTTGCTCTGAGGAAACACGGACCCTCCCTCTCTGTGCAGAGGATAAAGTGGCTCAGGAGGTGGTTTTATCCACCCCCTCAGGCCACGATTCCCTGGGCAGCAATTGATCAGAAATGTGCTCTGTCCATCTCCACAACAGCACAGAATCCATCCCCCCCGAGTGCCCCAACCCCACCTTTGCTCAGCAGAGCTTGGCTGACTCCAGGTGCCAGGAGCAGCTGCCCTGAGCAGGGCAGGAGGAGCTCCGGGCTGGGACGGTGTCTCAGACACTGCGCTTTGGCTCTTGGAGAAATGGCCCTGTGCTTTCAGAATTTGCTCATTTTGAACAAGGTAAGTTCTGGGCTACCTTGAACCCTGTCCCCTGTCTGCACAGAAATGAACAAAGCCATTGCTAAAGGTTCTGGGCTGGAGGGACACAAATGTGCACAAACACCCAGAGGTGAAAAAAGTAATGTCAGACCTTCGTTAGAACAAGGGAGATTTTATTGTGGATGCAGCTCTCCTCACTGAAGGATGTTCTCCTCCTCACCCCACAAACAAGAAGAGACCAGGCTTAGTGTTGCCACACTCAGATTTTCAGTTTTTGACTTCGGTTATGATTTCAGGAGCTTGTTTTTGGTAACCCTTATGCAGAACGCTGGCTCTGAGATGAGATATTTAATAGTTAATATTTTTTGCCCTCTCCAGTTTTCTAGCAAGTTACTCTGCTAACTGGAACCAAGTCCTTGTTACAGGGCTACTTCAGGATTATCCGGGCCTGAGCAGAAGTTTGTCTCTGCTGTGAATTAAAGGATTTATCTCAAAAGTAAGAGGGAAAAAAGGAGAAATTACCTGTGAAAACACGTTTGTACCAAAGCTGCGCGAGCTGTGCCAGTTTAAATTCCTGTGTGAAGCACTAGGTGGCAACAAGGGACAAGAAATACTCCGGGATGAGGAGCTCGCTTTGCCTTTATGCACCCAGCCCGAGCTGCCGGTATAAACAACTCCATATGCCCGAAGCTTGGGACACGGATAAAGGCGAGGGGGAAAGGGGAAGAGGAACTGCAGCACAGAAGAACTAATCAGCCTCTTTTCCAGGCCAGATGTTCAGTTATCCTCAGGGATATGGAGTGAAGCCGCCGAATTTACAACCAGGGAAATGTCCACTATTCTTCAGACTCAAATGCTAGGAAATGTATAGATCAGTCTAAATGTATAACTGTAATTTCAGACAAAAGGTTTACATTGCATAGAAAATATATGAATTTGGGGCTAAGAAGAGATTAGATTGCCCCACCCTTCTTATTTTGTGCTAGTGCTCAATACCCCATCTTTCATTTGGCAAGTTTTGTTGTGCAAACATTATCCTCATATTCTAATGATTTTGGCATTTTCTCCATGGCATATGAAAGACAGAGGTCTGGGCTGTGCAGCAATCGCAGAGGAGCAGCTCACAGACTCTGGTACATTTTGTCCAGACTCAGAACCACAGGGCATAAATTTTAACGCAGCCTGCCAGAGTCCAGCAGAGAAAATGCTAGATTGGAAAGCCACCACAGCCCAAGACTTTGTGGTTAGGAGCAACAGTGTGGGCAAGCAAAAATGCAGTGGTGGGCTGGGAAAAAGGAGAATTTGATCCTGTGAGAAAGAGGGGAAGTGCAAGAGGCATCTGTTTTGCTAGGTTAAAGATCTGGAGTGGTGCAGCAAGAGCCTTTTGAACTTGGTTACTCAGCCAGTTACCTCACAGCAAGAGCAAAACATCATCGTTTATCCTCTGCTCAATACAACAAATTAATTTCAGTGCAGACTCAGTGCAAAAAAAAAAAAAAAAAAGGCATTGCACAACCTCTTCCCCTCTTGTGTTTTGACAGCAGGAAGTGAAATGGATGATCCAGCCATGAAATCTCCTCCTTCCACCATCCTGAAGAACTATGTCATTGTCGGTTCCTCCCAAATCTCAGGACAAGCTGCCCTCTTCCACCCCTCTGGCCAGAAAAGCTCCGAGCCCCATGGCAGAGGCCAGGTAACAACGCCCACCGGTTCCCCTCACCTGGCTGCCGTTCATCTGCCTTTACCTCCCAGCAGAGTCATTGAAGAACTCCACAGGGCTCTGGCCACCAAACACCGGCAGGACAGGTACCTACAGCCTGCAGGCTCCAGGGCTGCATGAGGACACTCATCCCACACATCATTCTTCTTGGAAAATGTTCCTTCCCTGTCCTTAGTGCTTTCATTGCTGCTGCAGCTTGGGTTTGCCTTCCTCGCCATGTCACTGCTAGGAACAAACATCCCTGGCTGAAGTGCTAACGTGGCAGACACTTCACTGTATGTTCTCCCTTTGTAAGGAGGCTGCTGTGGCACAGGAGCAGGTTTTCAAACAGCTAGAATCAGGGGACAGTCCTTGATCTACTGTGAAAGAATCTCCTCCACGAGATACCAAGTTAGAGTAGCAAAGGCACATCCTGCTCCAAGTGCTCTACACATGAGAAATGCTGCAATTTCTGTGTCTCTTGGCTGGCCCAGGAGCACATCCAAGATCCATTTTTAATACAAATGTTTTTGTGGGAGTACGCTGGGTGCTTTATCTGGGTTTCATTATAAGTTCTCCTGTGTATCAGAGGAGGACAGAGATAACGTTTGCCATCCCAGAGCTTTGGAGTGAAGTCGATATCATTTCTCAGTTCCCTAACAACAACTGCCCCAGGGAACAGATATCATCTCCAGGTCCTGTTAAACCTTTGTCATGATCATACAGTATCATATGAATGGTCACATTTCATGCCATGCATGTTTTACATTAGAAGGATGTGTTGTGGTGGGGTTTTTAATCACTAAAGTATATCTGTATATCTGTATATATCAAAGAAAAACATTATTCACCACCCCTCCGTGTCTCATTTTAATGGCAGATGCAGGAAAGGAGATCCACATTAGCCATTCTCCACTTGAAAATGCCATTCTGTGTTGGTCCATGCTGAACTCCCTGCCCTGCCCTTTACAAGCTACAGAATGTTTTTCTCATCCTCACGTAAGTTTCTACCGCAGCAATAAAACAGTCTTTGTAAAATCTGGGCTGTGCATCTTCCACCCACAGCTTCCACGGAAGAGAAAGCAAAGGCTCTCCAAAAAAAAGAGTGGACGTCCGTCCCTCGAGAACGTCGAGTATGGAGCGCAACAAAGAGAAGGAGAACTCGCTGTGTTACGGCAGCGACTCAGAAAACAAGAGGAACTCCGTTAAAGAGTCAGATGAGAACAAAGAAAACATGATCATGAACTCAGAGCTCAAGGAAGAGTCTGTTTTTTACCAGGATGAGGAAGTTTTGAACGACTCTGTTATTTCTGGTAAGGAAAGTCAATGTGTTACAAAGATACACTCTCACAACCGAAGGGAATGCTCTAAAAGCAGCAGAATATTGAGAAGGATAAATTCCTCTACTGTCACACCAACTTTTTGAAGGAATCCTGGTGAAAAGCTAAACTGGAGTGGAGGTCCTCCAGGTGGTGCACACTGAGATGTATCCCTGTGCTTTGCCCTCTCAGTTGCTGGTGCACCCCTGACTGCTCTGTATGAGCAGCAGCACTCCCAGACATCGCAAGGGAGTGTAAATGACTTGTTTAGCCAAATGCTTGGCTCATGGCTGCTGAGCAGAAGAGAAAGGGCAGCTGCATTTATGTTTATTATTAATAATAAACTTTATTAGAGAGCCTGAGCTCTCTGTACAGCCAGGGCCAGTGCTGGCTGTGCCTTGGCATTTCAGGACAGTTATTCCACGCAGTGAGGGTGCACGGAAAAGCGATAGAGACCAGTCAGTCTAGGAAGGACAACCATGTAGAGAAAATACCTTAAAGAATAAAGTTTCTCTCTATTTGGTCCATTTTCTTGAGACATATGGGGAATGTATTTTATAGTCCGGTGCAATTATTTGGCAAAATAATCAGCTCTCATTAGAAAATTCAAGGTTTTTAATGTTTTCCATGTTAGCAAGACAGATTCAATCTGAAATGAATCCTTCACTCTCTTCATGAATGCATTAAAAGAAGGCAGGCTGAGAACCATTTATCAAAATATAATTGTTATAGCAGATGAAAGATGAATTTTAAAAGGTGCCTTTGCAAGCATGAGCCAGCAGACAGGACATGAGTTCTGCTGCTGTGTCTTAAGACACCAAGTAACAGGACAGACTCCTGAGGTAAGACAAAAGGAGAGTCCCTTGCCTAATTGATCTGCATTTAAGGATAGCCTAAAACATGAAAAGCACCTTTTAAATTCTATTTTTTTTTTTTATTTTAAAAGTGGCCTCTTTTGATAAAAATTCTAAGAGCTAGAGGCAGCCAGGCAAAAAATACATTATCCCCTATGAGCAAAACCAAATCTGAATCTTGACTATTGAAGGTGAATCTCTCTGTATTTGACAAATAATTACTCATCATTATGATGATAGGAGGGCCCTGGTTATTGTACAAGTTCCAGTGATATACAGAAGCAGCTCTGGGCTTTCCACAATAAGTGCTTGAGTTTTGGAAAGTTCCTGCAGCGGAAGGACAGTGGTGGTGCAGTGGGGAGGGCTGAGGCCAGCTGAGAAAAACAGATCTGTTTCAAAGGTATTTTGGATTATTGTGGCTGCAGCAGTGTGCACAGAGGACACTGAGCTCAGTGACAGATGTCCAGTCAGAGCAGGACATTCCCCAGGCAGTTCTGGAGTGGAGGCACTGCTGGTGCCGGCGTTCCCTCAAGTGTGCCCTGAACATTCCAGGGGTGCTGTAGCCACAGGGACAGCACCAGAACAATTCCCCAAACATCTCCAGATTCCTTCCAGCTTGAAGAAATCTGGGCAGGTTTCCAAGTCAGGGAGTAAAACTCTCCCTTAATCCCGAGCTGCTTTACCATCCCTGTACTGCCTCAGAAAGTCAGCCCAGCTCTGCCACTGCCACCACGACAGCACACAGTGCCACAGCCTTGTGGCTGCAGGGAGGTACAGACAGGTCACATAACTCTGGAAAAAGGAAGGAATTATGTCTTGGTTTTCCATTCCTACTCGAGAAATCATTATTTGAAACCTCTGAAAATGCAAGGCAAGACCGGCTTAAAAAACAACGTTACTAGAATGTAGCCCACAACTGATAACGAGCAGTCAAGGTCTGTCCAGCATCAGGCAGTGTTAGGATTTGCTTTTTTGGTTGATAGAACAGTGAATATGATAAAAAGAACAGTAAACATACAGGAAATTAAATGTCGTGATTCGACTGAATTAAACCAGGAAGTTTTGGCAGGAGCCTGCAGCCCCAACATGAAAAGGGTGTGAATTTCCCAAGCATTTCTTGTTGACCTAGCTGAGGTGTGATAAATCACAAAACAATCCAGCCAAGATCCTGCCCGAGATAGATGGTCAGGGGGCAGACTGGCACTGAATGTGCCTGACTGGCTAAGAAAAATAACTCTTAGGAAAACAATACTTAAATAAGGCTGTTTGCAGGTTCTACTGAGGTAGTGATGAGGAAGGAATTTGCCTCTGGGTGCTGAAAATGGATGTGGGGAAAAATAGCTTGGGGCTTTATTTTCTCTTTGTTCTCTAGTTTGGTTTTATTCATGTGCACTTATTAAATATTTTAATATTTAGATTTTTGCATGTATACTTTAATTTCAACCTGTTCTGGTAAATTGTTTCATTATGAACACTCCACCTTTGATTGGCAGAGGGAGCTGATACTGTTAATTAGGATTTTGACCCCACTTCCTTTAAAGTCAATGACAAAAATCCTATAGATTCTATCACTTTCCATGCCCCCAGGCTGCCCTGCCCTGGGACACTCTGCACTGGCCAGTGCTCCCGTGGACACACAGAGCTCCTTGCCCACATGCAGTCTCTCCACAGAAACCTCCTGGCATGGCCAAATTCCTCTCCTGACCTCTTTAAAATACTCAGGTGAAAGTGGGAACGTGTGCAGGGATACCCAGGAGTTTTCTAGCCCTGAATATCCTTCAGGTTGTTTCCAGCAGGAATTCTCTTGGTTCCTCTGCACCCACTCCCAGCGTGGAGAAACTTGAGAATCCCTGTCAGAGTCCCAAGTCTGTGGCTTTGTGAGCCAAAAGCTTCTGATGGAGTCAGATATTCAGTTAGCAGAAGGTTCCATGTGGCAGCAGCCAAATCATTTAACTTCCCTCCCCATCTGTTAAATGTATATCTGCTGCTTCAGACAGGGCTGTGTGGTTTAATTTAATTAATGCTTGCAACAGACTGTGAGAGTATTTCAAGGAAGGTGCTAAATAAGGGCACAGCTTTTAGGTTCCAAAAAAGGGGTTTTGAGCTGATTATGGTTTCTGAAAAGTTTAACTTTAGAGCAAATACCAAGAGATTTTTCATTGCTCACACAGGGAGAACAAAACTACTCTGCCCACTCTTTCCAACAGGTAAATGTGAGAGTGAGGTTGTACAGACTCCTCCCTCTGCATTAAGAAAATCGAGATCAGTAGTGACAATAATAATGGAGGTCCATGGATCCGTAGCAAATAAAACCCCAGTATTTGGGAACGAGAACCTGTTTAGGATTTAGAATCTAGCCAACCTCCAAAGCATCCTTTAAAAATAGACTTTAATCCCATCTCAAATGCCAAACAAAAATACCGATTAAATGTCATTTTTCTTTAAAAATGAGGTGACCTTCTCTAGAAAAGGTGAAGCATTAAATTAAAAACAACCAAAACCCTTTAAAGCAAAAAGGAACCAAAACAAATTAACATCCTATTACACACCGTGCTCCCAAGATGAAACAAAGATCTAGCTGCAGTTCCTGCATACCCTGAGGAATATTTTCCCTCTGCATTTGCAGTTTTGTGTCTGAGCCCTGCCGAGCTGTAGTGCTGCTTTCTGATAGTAACGTGTACACTGCTCCTTGCACAGCACCGCACAGATCACTGTCACTCTGTGCCATTCCTGCTCTCCAGAAGTTCCTGGTTCATCCCCAGGAGCTGCCTCTCTAATAACTTTCCTTTCAATGCATGTCCCAGGTACTTTGCCAAGAAAATGCAAGAAAGAACTGCTGGCAGTAAAACTACGGAACAGGCCGAGCAAGCAGGAGCTGGAAGACAGGAATATTTTCCCAAGGAGAACGGATGAGGAAAGACAGGAAATCCGGCAGCAAATTGAAATGAAACTCTCAAAGTAAGTGTTGTGAATGAGAACAGGGAGGAGCCTCCCTTTACAATGGAGCATCCTCTGAGCCCTGTCAGATGAGGCACTGCCACCCACCCCCAGCTCCTTTGCCTGCAGGGAACCATCCACAAACAAATACAGCGCAGTTTTAGCTGTCAATCAGCCACAGGAGAAAAAGTCTTAACTCCCTATTCAGTCAGGATTGCCTTGATTTCAAGGGAAAATAAGACAGAAGTCAATTTGGGAGACAAAATCCTGCCAAATCTACCTGCAGCTCTGCTGCTGCAATCAAGAATTGGAGGTCCTCCAGAAAAGCCAGCGCTTTAACAGAAATAGTAGTATAATTATTTATCAACCCGATTTGGGAAAGCTCTGGCTGAATGTGAGGGTAAAGGCAGTTGTCAGAGCTGCACATTTACTTGCCCAAGGGAAAGCTGCTGCCCTGGTGCCTCAAGGCAGAAGCAGCATTGCCCTCACCTGGGGAAGGCACCTGTGCAAGTCCAGCTGCAGGCACAGCAGGGATGCTCTGGGTTTGGGCAGTAACCAGGGCAACAGGGGAGAGCTGTGGGAGAAGCAGCATCAGTGTGCTGTGCAGCCTGAAGCAAAGATTGAGGGTAACTGGGAGGCTCAGGCTGCACCATTTGGGTTTTGTGTGTGCTTTTTTAAGAGCTGCATTCGGATATCTGCAAACATGAATATTTTAGAGGAGACAAAGTGGATTGTTAAATAATCTGTGCTGTGCTGCCCACACAGGGACGGCGAGTGCTGCTCGCCGCCAAAATGCTCAGAATCAAATTGGGAAACACAAATAGAAGTTCATTTTCAAGGCTTATGAAATATTAAATATCTCAAGCTTCTCCTGAAAGAAACATTTATTGATATTTAGACTAACTCATTCATGTGCATGCTTTTGATTAAACTTTACCTCCGGGGACAGGGAGTGAGAACAAATGTGTGGATCAGAGCACGCGTCCTAATGGACCAGAGTTTATGGAGAACATCTCTGCCCTCACCACTCCTGCTCTCAGCTAAGGAATGAGCTGCTGAGGGAACACAGAGCAGCTTTTGGGTGCTGTTCATGGTGCCCCCACAACAGGGGAGATGAATTTATGGTCCCTCCAGTGTCAGTGACTGCACAGCAGCACTTTGCACCCTGAGGGGAGCGGTGCTTGGTGCCAGGGGCTGCACAGCTCGGTGCAGGGGGCAGCTCTGCCTTAGAAAACACACATCCTGCATCCAGACAGGCAGGAAAGATCCCCCTGTACAATGTACATGGAGCTCCAAGAGTTACAGAGCAGACCATAGGTGTGTCCCATTAACACCCAGCACCTTAGGAAGCAAAGATGGGCCTTGATCATCCTGACCTTGCAAGCCTTGTGCACGTATTTGCAGTTTCACATTGCACCCCAGTATCATTAACTCCATTATTTTGGCCCTTCGATAACTCATGAGATCTCTCCATAGATCAAAAGACTAATCCGATTGTTTTAAAATGCACAAAAAATGGTTTCGACCCCACTGCATCCCTAAAACCAGATTCAACCATCATGAACTATTCACTGAATGAGAAGATTGTCATACCCAGCCCCATCTCATATTGCTGAAATACCTAGAAGGGCACATCTCTTTTCAGCCCTGCCTGACTTGTCTTAGTGTGAAAGGTGTGATGGAATTGCAGCTTCAGCTGCTGTTACTGCAGCCTTTATCCCTTTATTTTCATTTACCTTGCTTAATAATGAGCCTGAAGAGATACTGCAAGGAATGCATCCCTAGAGTCTAATGTCAGTCCAAGGACCTGCAGAGGACTCTGCTGGACAGGTGAGAGGGGCTGGCCACCACCAGGAGGCAGGAAATTCACCGTGTGTAGGTGAATGCAGCTAAGGGAGCCTCCCCTGCCCGCTGTGAGCTCATGCAGCAATCTGGGGTGCAGCCCATCCGTGTCACTGGTGATGTCTAGAGGATGGCTGAAAGCCATCTTTGTTCCCAGTGTTGGAAGCCAGACCTTAATTTGGTTCCTTTTTCCCGGAATAGGGAAGATTGAGCGCATTTCGGGGAACAGACGGCGCAGAGATTGCTGGAAGAGTCAGGAAAGGCAAAACAGATTGGGAGCAGTCTCCCACACAACTTCCAGCACATATGTGCTGGCAGAGCTCAGCTCAGCTCTTAACTCATCCACCAGAATAGAACATGACCGTGCAAACAAGCTCAGGTGGTGGATGAATTCAGGAAAATATTTACAACACCAGGAAAAGAAGTGGGTGTCCAAAAACACCCAACAGCAAACCAACAAAGTAAAAATTAATTCTGGCAAAGGCTGAAGAGCCAAAGCCTTAGAGATGCCCCTTTGGAGCTTCTGACTAGGCCTCACCCCATGAAACCCAGGCCACCCCAGAGCCCACACTCAGTGTGGTGTGGAAATAAAACCAAACTGGGAAGAGAGAAATTCTTGGACGAGCTTTTAAGGTGTTTGCACTCATTCATTTCACTGGTACTTGTGCAGCAGCTTCTGTGTGACAACCTGGAGGTTTATAGCTAAGGAATGTAGTGCTGGGGTGGGAAGTGCTGCCTGGGAGATGGGATCCAGCAGAAATGTCTGTTCTCAGCAGGGCTTTGCCACTGCCTGTGCAGAAAAGAGCAGCACGTTGCTGCTGCTGCTGTAATAGCAACACTTAGATAACAGCAAATTATGAATCCATGTGGACCATCGGGCTATAGATCTGAGTTTAGCGCAAAGAATGAGTTGTGGGCAGATTAGCAAGTAGTTATTCAATGGCTGACTGCATAAGAATGGCTGATAACCAGGCAGTTGTTAACAGGGTCGATATTTTTCCACACAGTTGCAGGGGTTTGATGGTCTGTAGCTGTCTAGCAAATTGCCTCAGCCCCACAGCTACCACAGCCTCGCTTTGTATTCAGGAGGGAAAGATGTACTGACATAGATAATGTGCAAAATACACCAAATAGTGGTGTTTATATAGCTTCAAAAATAGGGAGACAAAAGAATAGCATCCTCTCAAAACCGCTGTATTATTTAAGTGGTTCTGGTTGTAACACATTTCAACAGTAGCTGTGAACCTGCTGAGAAAAACAACTCTCTGCTATCACTCTGATGGGTGTTTATGAAGTCAAAGCTAAAACCCCTATTTTCCTTCACTTTCCCACTCATTCCACCTCAAAAGAGAGATTGGGAAATTCTGTATTTTGAGACAAATTCTACTTCAGCAGCAGTGCAAATCTACTGACTTCAGATTTATTATTGACTGACAGCAGCGTGAGAAGAGATTCAAGGATTCATTTATGTGCATCGCTGCTTTTGAAAAGTGTATTTCCTGTGTTTCGTGCTCCCAGCCAATTTAATCTACCACTTGTTGCCTTGGAAACATGGACTTTTCCCTCCTCCTCCCTCCAAAATGGCAGTATTCCAGTTTTCCCTGTGCTGTAGTGCTTTTACTAATCCATGCATCCCCAGTGCCCCAGAGCATGGTGTACACTTGGAATACTCTACTGTGCATTCGGCAACAGGGCTCCCAACAGCTCTTGGTTCCATTATTGTGTGCTCAGAGCACAGATAATAAGCCCTCACTGGAATTCAGTGAATTGAGAGCGCTTTGTGTCACGAGGCAGAAAAGACATTTGCGAGTACGATTGTTTGCAATATCTGCTTCCTGTCTCGCAGACACACTTTGTTCTAGAAGGGGTTTCAGCTGAAAGCTGGAGGAGCGAAAGACTCGCTAGACTGAAGGGTGACTCAGGAAAAGGTGGTTTAATTAAATTTGATATCTGACTGTTTAGAAAAATTGATGTTTGAAGTGCTTGGGTTGCTCGTGCTTCTTGAGAATGCAACCACAGTTAAAGACACTCCAGTATAACTTAATGTCTCAATGAGAAAATGAACTCCTGGAAAAGATTATACTTGAAATATTCACTTCATAGGCTGCTTCGCCTCCTCTGGTATTTGTACAAGTACACACGATGCCTGAAGTGGCACTTAGAAGATGATGGGGACAGGAATTAAATACAGAAACGTGGGCACAGGAGGCAGACAGGAAGGACAAAGGGTTTGTGGACACAGCGAGGAACCAAAACTTGAGCACCTAAAGCTGATCTTTACCACATTGAAAACATTGGCTTGGGTAGGAGGATGATACTGGGCCAAGGTTTCCTGGCAACGAAACCTGAAGAGGAGGCATCTTTGTTCAGTTGTTACCACAACTGGAATGTGTAGTTGTGGCGCTGCCCTGAGGTTCCTGGAAAATCATTTTTGAGTTGACTCACCCAGGAACTGTAGATGTAGCTAAAAGCAGACCCAGATGAGACCCTGGTTTGTCCCTCAGGTAATAGAGTGTGAAGTTCACAGTGCTGCTGGAGACAGAACAAAAGCAAGCTAAAAGCACTTCAGAGTGGCAGCCTAAAAGCAAAACAGCACCACAGCTCGGCACAGAGCGCTCACAAAGAGAATTTCACCTACTGACGACACAAAAGCTGTACCATGTTTCCCAAGGACAGCACATCCAGTGCCACTTCTCCACAGAACTGTCTCAGGGCAGCTTTGCTCCCTGAAAAAGCACAGCCCTTCAGACTGAGACATTCAGCAGGGAGCTGGGCTGAACACACAGAACTTTGGGGAACATTTTGTTTGGATTGACCAGAAAAAGTGGTGTGTGGGTACAAACTGCTGGTAGCCCTAATGCAGAAGTTTAGGAGATGCTGAAATGAGCCCAGCCTAAGCTCACCTGGAGATCAGCGAGGTTTTTTTTGATGAGTCTCCAACTGTGTTCCAGCTCTCGGTCACTGGACTAAAAAACCAGGGAACTGCCCTAATTTCAGAAGGCTGGGAAGACTTGACACAAATTCACTGCAGAGAGAGAAAGGCAGGGGGGCAGGTACAAGGAACAGATCAGCTGTCAGCGCTAATTAGCTGTGTACAATTTAATGCATTTCCTTGCTGGGCAGGAACCATGCAGGTAACCAGCTCACTGATGCTAAAAATAACCCCAGCAGTGCAGCGTGGGCGTGTGTGCGAGGCTCAGCTCCTCACACAGACAGGAGCTAAATATAGAGCCACAATTTAATTCTGTGGGCGTGTGGGAGCCGAGGGAGTCTCCCGTCTCCTCGCTCTGCTCCAGCGAGATGTGAGGCTGGCAGGGGGGGCAGCTGAGGGCTGCTGTCAGAGCTGCTCATGGCTGCAGGGTTTTATTGGGAGATTGCACAGCGCCCATGTGCTCAGTGAGGATTTGGGGATGTTTTAGTGGTTTGTTCCTTTTCAGTTACGCCCTCTGCTTCTCAGGCTACGGAGAAGAAAGATGTAGTGAGGAATGGGGGGGAGCAGTACGAAGAATGGATGAGGTGCAAGTGAAGCTAAGTTTGTTTTTTATTTTGGTGCTGCCTCTAGCATTAAGAAGTCCAGATCCCATAGCATTAATATTCCCTATGCTCTTCCTTGGTGTGAGGCAGTGGCACACAGCTGGAAACCCTGCTGTGATCACAGTGACAGCATTGGCCTGGTCAAGGGGCTGGTGCTTGCTGCCAGAGTTCCTGAGACGGCCTTAAACAGTAAAAATCAGGAGGAAAGGGAGAAGATTCAAGTGTCATGAAGGTCTCCCAGCAATGAGTAAGTTCAGCCCCCTGTTTACATGGCTTTTCAGGTCCAAGAGAGCTGCAGTGCAGTCCAAATAAAGCATCAGAGAGAGTTCAAGTGCCTCTGTACATGCTGTACCTTGACTGCCCTGTCCACTTGTCTGAAGGACTGAGAAAGGTTTGTTCCCTTTCAGGTATTAAATTCCAAGAACAGAATGAACCTCACTCACACCAATCCCTTGTCAGCAAGCAAACCTGGCCTCCCTGAGTGTGTGATCAGACCAGGCTCTCTGGACAGCAGCTCCTGAACCAGAGGTGCTTCCTTGCTTCAACAGCCCTTGCACAATTAATTATGGAGCACCCAATCAGCTCTGGGCAAGAGCCACGATCTGCAGCTGAACCAGAATGAGCAATTTGCTGCCTCAGACCAGCCCACAGCTCATCTGGCAAGAATTATTGAACACACTAATTCATTTATAAAGGGTTGAACCACGGTCGCCTTAGTCCTGGGTTATTTTTGGGTTCGAACACATGCACACGACCCAGAGCTGCTCCCAGTGCAGGCCTGTCCTGCTGAGGATTCAGCATTCACTTCCTGCTGAAATTGGGGGTATTTGTGCACATGTGAGGCAGTGCCACTGCAGAGGCAGTAAATTCTGCCAGGCAACAACATAAAGTTCCAAATTCCCAGGGCACAGCTTCTGGGAAGACACTGTCTCCTTACACTGCTCTGTTCTACTTCCCTGGCTCCAGTTCTGGGAATTCCTAATCAAACCTGTTTTCCACAGCACAGTGCAGGCAAGGGCAGCAGGTCAGAGCACAGCAGGCAAGAGAAGAGAGGAGCAGCAGGTGGAAACACAGATAGGAATATGCAGGGCCTTTTCTGGGACACACAGTCAATTCCTCGAATAGATCTGGTGTAAGTGGCACAAATGAAACTAGAAAGAAAAAATCAGAGTGCAGAAAGCCGTAGGTATCACAGGGCAGCATAATCACATAAATAAACTTGCGGGAAAACTGCTTAAGCAAGTGTCATTGAGTAAGAAAAAAGCCTTTTTGGGAAGAAAACAGTGCACTTGTTTTGCCCTGCCAACCGCCCACGAACAGCAGCACATGCTCTGCTCAGATCTTTTCCCAGAAATTGGGCACCTCCACACGCTTCAAGATCTGGGCTCTGCCCCTGTGGTGAGACAGGCAGTCATAAACCAAAGAGGAAATGCTTAAAATGCCAGTAATGCTCTGTAATGCTTCACCTTACACTGGATTACGATTCAGGCCCTTGAGCTCGTGTGGGTCTGCAGTACAAGTAATTACAGAAAGAAATTACTTTAATTTAATTTGCGGAGCTTAATCAATAGAGACCAAAGTAAGCTGCTCTGGTTGTCACAGTGATTTGTGCTTTTGTGGGATGAAAACCTGACCTGAACAAGGTGCTGTAACAGTTGTGAGCTCCTGATAACCCAAGGGCTGGGCAGGGAGGGATTCAGGCATTCACAGTGCCAGCCCTCACTTTGTGTGGGCATGGTCACTGTGTCACTGAGAGGATTTAGGATTATGGGTTTTTTGGGTTAGATCTATTAATGAAATTCAGGAGAAATGTTTTCTGCACTCAAAGCCAAGCACTTACTTCCCTTAGTTGGAACAGGAGCCAGATGGGATGGACAGTGTGTGTCTGAAAGGCTGTGAACTGTATAAGCACAGTCTCAGCCAGAAAGGGGGTTTGGCTGCATGTTTTTGAACACATCCATTTCAGATGTGCCACTTGAAAGCATTTGAGAACAAAAGAGAAGGGTAAAGTTTGGATGTTGTGTTGGTTCTCTTCCCACTTGCCTTTTAAACCTAACCAAATTCATAGGCAGACTGGGTATCAATGAGTGTCACCTTGACTGTTGCAGTGAGTTGCCTGCAGAATACCTAAATGGTCATTTCTCCCACAAAATCTGAAATGTGGCTTGGTTTGGAGAAAAAAAACCTCCTTAGTGCGCAGAGGCACAGCTGCACACACTGTCCCTGGGAGCACAGCACTGAGTTATCCCTGCCTTATGGGGAGGGCTCTCAGATGAATCACCTGTACTTTCCCATGAAAACTTGATCATATTTTTGGGCTCTTTTCCAAGAAAATTGTATCTCAGTACATGTGATCCAAGGAAACTGTAATTTATACCCTGCAGTTTCTGGTTCACCAGATTCTGAGAGTTACTACAGTTCCCCCCTCCTGCAGCTCTGAGCACAACTTCTGGAGCCTGCTTCATTCAGGATCTCGATTCCTCCAGGAATCAGAGGCTTGGGCTCGCTGCTTTCATATAGAAAAAACTGGGTCAGTCTAGCACAGTTGCTGTGTTTTTGAAATATCTTCAGAGAAGGTGAGGGGGGAGAAGAATGAAATAAATAAATATTTACAAAATTGGAAATGGGGGAAGGAGAGAAAACAGGTCAGAGCAGAAGGTCACTGCTTTTCCTCAACCGCTGCTCAACAGATGATGTGCAATTGTATCAATTATTAAAACCTGGCTCCAGCTAAGTCTAGCTGCAGCTGTATAATCAGGTCTTGGGAGCTACTTGAGTCAGCCAGAGTACTGCAAGTTTCCTTCAGTATCTGTTTTTCAGGGTAATTAACTCACCCAAGCAGTCAGCACACTTCCTTGACCTCCCCATACTCTGAAGAGTGCTTTTTTCCTGGAAAGCACTCTTGTTTTCTGTTTTCCTTTAGCTCTCATGTAACACACCAGAAAACAAACAAAAGGACTCCTAGGTTTATCAATGCATGCTCATGGTTTTATCCAGTGAAATTAAGAAGAAATGGACTGCAACTTTGGAGGCTGAGGACCTCCTCCTGTTCAAAGTCCACTTATGCAGAGGATATCAAAGCAACTGGGAAACCAGAACCAGCAAGTGGGCAAAATCTGAGTCTTAAATCACATTAGAACAGGTACTGCAATCTAATTAATCCATTGTTCTGCAAAGATGTGTCAGTTATTTTGTTTTCTTGAAGCTACACAGAAGATGACTCAGGCAAGAAACAAAGAGCAGAATAAAACCTGAGTGCCTCACTGCAGGAAGAAAGTCTCTCAAAACCAGGACTATATGGCTCACAGATGAACCACCAGTGTCATTTGCTTGAGATGATCTTATTCATTAAGCAAATTAAATTCTGAATGAATTAATACTTCATTAGTTTCTCAGAAATTATGTTAAAAAAAAAAAAAAAAAAAAAAAAAACCCAGGCCNCCTCTCAGCAGTCTCTGCAGAAAGCAGCTGGCCTGTTGCACAGAGATCAGCCTAATTTGAGGGTGTCTGCAAAAGCCGTGTTCTGGCCAGGCTACACTGCAGCCTTGTTATAATCATCACTGGGAGTGGCTGCAGCGCTTCCAAATACCACCCAGCTGGGGAAAAATCCTCCTTCTGGAGAAAAGGTTAAACAAGCCAGGACTGATGTGGGAAGGGAAGTTATATTTATGGGCGTTGTGCAGTCAAGCTTACAGAAATCCCTCGATCAGCCTGTTTACACCACCAAGGGAAAAGGCAGCAGGGAATGGTGAGAGTGGAAATGGCAGGCTTAGGTGTGCAGGGGTGATGGGAGCAGGAGGCCCAGGGTTAGCAGGGGATTGTGGATTTTGGAGGAGGAGAGGCCCAGCACTGCAGTGCTGTGACTTGCTGTGCATCAGCTGAAGTGGCAGGAGCAGCTGTAAAAGGCAGGAAAATCAGGCTCTGAGGGAGGGGGTGTGCACAGAGCCAAGGCTGTCACTGCAGCTTGCACAGCTCTGCCTGCCCTTCCCCACCCTGCAGCCCCTCCTCGGGCAGGGAACAGCTCTGAGGACAATCACAGAGGGGGCACAGTGGGATCCCTTCCCCAGAACACGCACAAAGGTTTTTGTGTGGCAGCCTTGAGCTTTGTCAGCGAGAGACAGTGCGTGTTGCACCACAACAAACCGACGTCCAAACATGGCATTACATAATGGAATTCTTACATTTTATTCAATTGAGGAACCTGGATTTCAGAAGATCAGAATATTCTGTTCTATGTGAAATTTGCCAGCTAATTCTATTTGGATTTTCATGGCCATAACTAAACACAGGATCCTAAACGAAGTTAAGGAGACTCCCAGAAAGCTCTGGGGAAGAGCAGACAGAATATGAGGTGACATTTTAAAACTCAAATCCCGCCTGTATTTTCCTGTAAGTCAGCCTGTCTGCTTAGTGTCACACTTAGTGGCATCGAGTGACAAGCCATACTCCTCACCCTGTCCAATTTACAAAACAAAGAAAAACAGAATTACTGAAATGCCTCTTGCAGAGGGAAGTGAATAAATTCCCAGAGGGGCTGCAAATCTGGATTTTCAGACAAGACAGTTTGCCACATTCTCCTATTCTGTACAACAGAGATAATCACATGGGCCAGCTTTGCAGAGCACTGTGAGAGCTGCTGGTGAAAGAACTACAAAATTGATGATTATTGAGACCAGGGGACTTGCACTCCTTTTGGGCCACATCTTGGAGCTGTCAATGGAATTTCTCATTTCACTCTGCACTGAGAGCAGGAACATTCTCTGTACTGAAAAATCAACAGTTAACCTCAAGATAAATTTTGAAAGAAGCAAAATATTAAAAGCAAATAAATGGGAGTGCAGAAAGAAGGAGGGTTCAGAGCCTGCTGTGGGCTGGTGTGGCTCTGGCCAGCCAAGGTTAGTGACAGCGTGAGGCCAAGCTGTTGGTCTGACTCCGTCCTGGAAAACGCTGGGCCAACAATAATGCGCACGGGAGGAAGAGAAAATAGTACAGCAGATGGTGGAATGGTGTCTGGAGGCAGGGATATCCCATCCCTTTGGAGAGGCTGTGTGGGGGAGTGGCAGGCGAGAACTCCAAAGTACTTCCCTTGCCAGGGGGAGCGTTCCCAGAGAGATTCCTGCAGGCTGGGAGCAGGTGTGCAGCACACACGCGGCCCCAGCAGGGCCTGTCTGTCCCAGCAGCATCTCCAGCTTCAGAAAGTGCTGTCATTAAGGTTTTTCCTTCAGGGATTGCACAAAGTACTCAGAGAGTGCTGCATTTGCTTTGATTTACTTCAGCAATTAAGAAAGCTGCTCCTTGGCATCAAGCCTGACATTACAAGGAGTTTGCAAAAAGTGCCACAGCATGTCCCCTCCTGCTCGGGTTAGGAGGTTCACAGCTCACACAGCTTGATACCCCCTGCTCTGGGGTAAATCCTCACTGCTCCTTGCAGAGGGCAAAGACACCTGGAGAGGTTTATTTGTCACCTCCCAGGCTCTGCAGATTGCCAAAGGGTCCTTGGTGTGCAGCTCCAGGGGACAGGGAAGGTTGTTCTCAGAGCTCACAGCTCATGGGGAAGTTCCCATCACCTCACACCCGGGGCAAGAAGGGCCGTGCTCAAATTGTTCTGCATCCAGTGAGGGGGAGGAGGAGAATTGACACACGGCTGACAGCCCACACGCACAGCAGTACCGTGTCTGCTCTCTGCAAATCCAGCTGTGGTTTCTTCCAGTGACCCAAATCCCACAGCTACACATTGCAGTGGCATCTGTTGTAGGGGCAACTGGTTATGGATTAAGTGCACAGTACTGCAGAATCTCAGTGCAGCCCTGAGCATCAGGGACATTCTGGGACACTTCCATCCATGGACAACATCTCTGTTTGCTGCCCTCTGAAACAGAGCTAGAGCTACAGACCGAACGGACACGCTGTCTGTCTGTCATGCCATCCCTGTCCTCGCTGACTGCCATGGCTGAATTTGCACTCCTGGCTTCCCAGGAAATTGAGTCACGAGCCTACAGACATTTCATTTTGCACAGGGCACAAAGGTGGCTGACCAGCCAGCCTCAGCCTCCCTGGAGGAGAACAGGCACAAACATTGTATTGGGAATTGTTCATACAGTAAAGCTAAAACCTACCTTTTTTCTTTTCTTACCACTTCCCCCCTTTTTATTTTTTTAATCATAAGCCAGTAATCACCCAGGAGTATGCAACTGTCACTAGGACAGGAAAGTCTCAGGTCAGTGGCAGTCCCCACCACTGGGCTGAGATTTGCCTCTGCTGGTTATTTCAGACTCCCTCCTGCTGCTCATGCAGTTGCTACCAGAGTTGATTTTAGTATCATATCAGCAGTGGCAGATGTCTTTATTTAAAATGATATCATGGTAATAAACACATAATGGGATAGAACTAAAACCCTGGGATTTATATGATTGCTTTTGTTTGCCTGTTCTGAAGCATCAAACCCACAATGTTCTCGATTTGGCCAAGTCTGAGGTGCGTAGCATTGCTTTTTGCTTTTTCATCCTGCAGAAGCACAGGGATCCACAATTTTATTCTATTTCAGAGGGGAAGAAATGGAAAAAAAAAAGAAAGAAAATCTATTGCTTTACAATGAAATGTTATTAACCATTTTCTGTGACCTGCACAGTGTGACCAGGTCATACTCAGCACTCAGTTTCTGCAGCAAGAACCTTCAACATCCATTTTATACCCAGCCTGAAGCTCTCCTCAACCTTGAGCAGAGGAGGGGCACAGGGAGCTGCACCACTCCCTCTGTTATTTGAAGAGCGGGTTCTTTCAGCATTTTGCCGTGCTGAGCTATTTTTAGCCTCAAAGTATTCCCCAAACCAGCTCTTTGCCCAGCTGTGAGGCAGAGCAGAAGTGAGAACAAGCTGCTGTTCACGAGAACAGCGCTGCTCACACTGACATTGCTGCTGAGCACGACACTCATCAAACTCCAGACAGGAACATGGCCTTGGCTGAACAACCCGTTGTACTTTTGTCACCACATGACTGACTACTGTAATTCTACCACAAACAGGACAGATCCACTAGCCAGCAGCTCTGGTAAACCACAGTGGGGAAGCAGGTGGAAGGGAGAAGAGGAAGCTGCTGCCCTGAAAGAAGCAGTTATTACATTTAAACCCCATGTCAGCGCGCTAGATCTTGCATATTAACTAATGGCTCAGATGAAAATTAAATCCATTATGCTATGCTGGTCCCACAATGTGCAACAGCATCCTCCAAGAGTCCTTATCTGAGTGTGGAGAGAGGAATGAAAGCAAAAGCCTCCTGAAGGTGAGGGAAGGAAGCTCAGCATCTGCACCGAACTTTGCAGCAGCTCTTGGAATGGGTCCTGCTCTGCTCCCAGTTGTGCCTGACCTTTCTTCCTCACACCCTGGGAAAATGAGGCACCCAAAGGTCAGATGCAGCAGGGCTTTCACAGGTGGTGAGAGCAGCGATTGCCCTCAAGCTTTCTCCCTCTGAATCCCGTGACACAATTAGATCCTGGCTGTGTTGTTGTTTCAGCCCACACAGTGCTCACAGCCCTGTGCAATAACAAACCTGTCGCAGGTCCTTCAGGGACAGTGGGTTATCATACCAGGGTCATGCTGGGCAAGTGTGTGGTTTCTATTTCAGCTGAAATCTGAACTCTTTGCAGGGCTCCTATCACAGAAATGATAATGGTGGACAAGTGTAATTGCCTGGCAGATGAGTGACAACGTAATTAACTGAACTCATGCTGATTTGCAGCTTTGAAAATCCAGACAGAATGAAAGGCCAAACAAATAAATAACACACGTAATTAAGGCAACATTTATAGCCTCCGTGTTTATCTGCAGTTTTCTGATTTGGATGCAAAAAATAGTTCATGATGGCACAGAGGCACAAATATCAGGCGACTTTAAAGAATGCAACTCAGAGCATTTACCAAACCAGCTCACCCTTTTCACACTGCTCTGAGCTCCCTACTGTCAGAGACGGTCAGCAGCTGCTCTCAGGGTGATATTTTTGATGTTCCAAGGGCTGGAAAACCTCTGCTTTGGGGTTGTTCAGCCTAGGGACAGGAAACTTCTAAGGAGAAAATGTTGGGGCTTTCCAGGGGTTAAAGGGGGTTATAAAAAAAGAGGGAGAGCAACCTTTTACATGATAAGTCAAGGTAGGATAGGCCAAGGGGGAATGGTTTTAAACGGAAGGAAGGTCAGGTTAGATTAGACAAGAGAGAGAATATTTTTACAGTGAGGGTGGTAAAAGAGTAGAACAGGTTACTCAGAGAGGTGGTGGATGTCCCATTCCTGGAAGCATTCAATGTCAGGTTGGATGAGGGTCTGAACAGCCTGATGTACTCGAAGATGTCCCTGCTCGTTGCAGGGTCGTTGGACAAGATGCCTTTAAAGGTTCTTTCCACCTCAAACTATCCTGATTCTATGATTTTCCTGTTATGGGAAATGCTGGCACATCAGTTCCCATTTTTTACATGATCCAGAATTACCTTGGGGTAAAAACAAGTTTGTGTCTCGGTGTCTGCCTTCTAATTTTGTGCAGACAGTAACAGACAAGTCCCTCCCACCACGGATTTACTACTACCCATAATTGTACATTGCAAGCAGGCACAGTGCAGTGCGTGGGTGACTCAAAGCCCTGGCACACATCCTCTTCACAGCTACTTATAGGAAGGATGAAAATAAACTTCTTGTTGAATTGAACATGATGTTCTGGCAACAGAGATGCCAATTTAAGAGGCAGAGCCTCTGCCTCCTGATGGGCAGCAGACACAAGCAGCTTTATGAGAAGCAAAACCAGGGCACTCCCATTTCTCCTCCCTTTGCCTGGGCTGTGAGAGGGATCCTTCCCATCACCTCCCCTCCCGACTCATCTGCAAAACCACCTGACACGAGGAACAATCAATGCAATTGCTGCTGGCTACAGCTCATTTACTGATGGCTGGATTGATTGCTCGCTTGTCAGTCCAGGGTCCACAGGCACATGCACGTGTCCAGTTCACTCCTCCCTTTGGAGGAGATCATCAGAATCACATGGATCTTACTAACACCAGCAACAGGATTCCAAAGTGTAACTTTTGGCTTCAGCTACAAATCTGAAATAAATTCAGTTTTGTGGCAGTCATACACACAGCTACGGTACAATAGAGTCTATGAAAAAAAAGTATTTGGGAAACAGAAACACATTTTGGGGATAGATAAGAAACCACAGAAACCTGAGCTGTTTTTCACTGGATTCTGCTTGAATGCTTGCTTGGGTCTGCCAGGCAGGTGAGATATAGACTAATAAGAGGAGAGGAAGGAAGGACTGACTAGAAAGGAAGGAAGGACTGTCTGAGGTGTGGAAGTCAGCAGAGCCCCATATGCACACAGGCAGCTGCACCTGTTCCAGGCTGATCTCTCATCAGCCATTCTGTGCCCACACCTGCAAGTCCTCAGCCTGCTCTGGCCTTGCTGGGTGCAGCTCCCACAGGGGACAAAGCAAACACTGCTGAGGGTAATTGTGAGGGCAGAGGGTTTGGCAGCAGCTCCTGCTCACAGGACACGTTGATGCATTGCCTGGGTGCTGGTGCCATGCAGGAGCACTCAGTCACCTGTACCTGTCCAATATGATCAATTCTTGTATAACAGTGGTCCCAAGACATTCATTCCCTCCAGTGTGAAGGAGACAATCTGGCAGTGTGAAGCAGATATTGATCCTCTGATCAGCAGTCAGAGGCACGTGTGCGAGTCGCTGGGCTCACAAACACGTGACCTTGCTCCAGAGGGGACGTTTGTGGCTTTCCCCACACTCCAAACCCACATCCGCACTTGTGCTCATTCCAGCACGATCGTGGCAGGGCTCTGATGGCAGAGGGAAGCCTGTTTTGCTGCAATTGCACACCACACGTGTTCCCCAAGTAAAAAAGCCAGGCACCACAGCTCCCCTGCCCCTCTGAGAGCCGAGGGAGCACTCACGGACGTCAGAGGATTCCCATGTGCACCTGCACGGGGAAAACAAACAGCTCGAGGCCATGTGCAAACTCTGAGCACCTGAGGTGCCTCGAGACCCAGAGCAGCTGGCTGAACCTGCAGGGTGTTCTGGGGAGAGCCACAGGTGACTGAGCTCACTTGCAATGAGCTGCTCCTCTCACCCACAGGAGGAACACTGGGAGAACATGAGAGCAAAGTCTTGGGCTTCTGAGAGATTATAATAAATACGTACTATCACCTCTCTGAGCCCAAATTACTGGAGAAAACATTCTAAAGGCAGTCTGAAAATACACCCAGGACACTCCCCAAGCTTTCAACAACTGAAGAACACCTGCTGCTTGAAAGGTTATGCTGACTTTGCACAGAACAACAGTAACACAAAACCTTTGCAATATTTCTGAACATGGGAAATAGCTGCACAAAGTGCTGTGTGTCCATCCCCTTTTACCCCCACACACTTACAGTGACTGCTTTAGTATTATGAGAAGAAGTTGGTGTCTGTCCAAGCTTGGAGCATCTCTGCACATCTCTGATGTGCAGCAATCTCTGAACTGTATCCAGACACCACTTCGAGCAAAGTGACTCTGGTGCCTCCAGTTGTGCTCAGTTTCCCAGAGGCAGCTGCAGTCACCTCTGAGGTGCTGCCAGTTCAACTCCACTTAATTGCTGCTCTTGGCATCCCTTGGTTTAAATGAACAGGGAAGCGAAATCTTGGAGTGAGCACTCTTAAAATGAGACCATGGAAATCCCAGTGACTGTGGGGGAATCCAGACACAGCTAGGACCAGCCTGCAAGTTACTCAAGCATTTTCAAGAAAGGTTCAGGGTCTTCCCCAAAAGAACTGGCCCCACAGGTGCTCAGAGGGAGCACTCCTGCCTCACCAGACAGCACAAAAATACCCAAGCCTAGGCTTTCACAACACTCAAGAACATAGGAACATTAATTGTCTGTTTTTTCCAGAAGCAAGAAATAGATATCGAAATCAGCTGAAATAAATCATTACTGTCATGCAACAGAAGTGGTGGACTGTGTGAGTGCTCCCCACGGAGCTCACAGTCACCTTGCTGAGGCAAATCCACGTGGAGCTGAGAGTCCCTGGGTGAAAAAAAAACAGAAATGGAAAGCACAAGACTCACCCAGCCACGACCATGCTGTGTTGGAGCAGTACTGGAGCCTCCTATCCACCTCAGACCTTCAAATGGCACCTCCAGCCATGAGTGCTGAACAGCAAAACAGCCCTTCAGCCAGCCTCACTCAGGACCCACAGGAAATGAGCCAGGACTCTGATTCAAAATCACCTGCACCTGCGTGATGCAGAATCCTCTCTCTGCAGAGCCCGTAGAGACCGCCCATAGTCACTGGGGGCTCAGGTTTCAGCCTTCACAAAGGCCTTCATGGCAGGTGCCTGTTTCATCCTCTGGAATCACACACCAGAGTGATTCTCCCCTGCTCTGCAGTCTGCTGCTCATTGTTATTCAGCTGGAGTTTGTTTCCTTTAACTATGAGATTGAGCATCACCTCTCTGGCTCCTCAGTCTCTCCATGCCCTGTTCCTGGCTGTGTGAGGGGAGCCGGGGCTGTTTCCCCAGGCCAGGTGTCCCTGAGGTGTGGCAGCGTTCCTGAGGCCATGGGTGCAGGGATGGACAGTCCCTTCCGAGGAAACTCACTGAGCTCAGCACACAGGGTGTGTTTCTGTTCCAGCCAGAGGCAGGATTTCACACATATCAGCTTCAGGGAAAACACAAAATAAATACCCAGAATAGAGCACCTGTTGCAGCACCCAGGGGACTGCTCACCCAAGCAGAGGCACAAGCGCACCTGAAATGGTTTCTTACATTAAAGCTGCTTCAGGAGGGGTGTGGATTTTGACAGGGGTGACCTGTGCTCTGCTGAGCCCCTGCCCTGCCAGGAGCCCTCAGAAGATGTCTGTCCTTGTCCCACTCTGGCCGCAGGTGGGCTCTCAAGGTGTGGCTGTGGCTGCCGGACCCGTGTGGGGTGAGGCGCTCTCCGCCATCCCCAGAGCAGCTCGGCCGGGCTGGGCTCTGCCCTGCAGCAGCCACGGGGGTCTCGCTCTGAGGGGCGATCAGACAAGGCAGAGGATTCACTTTACAAGTGGCAAAGTCCTGCAGAAAGGGGGTCTGGAGCCCTGAGTGCCCCGGGCCAGCTCGGCAGAGCCGTGAGCCCCAGGCTGTGCTCCAGCCCTGAGACCCCCATCACTGTCAGGGCATCTGGAGCCCTTCAGCTGCTTCCCCAGCCACCCCACAGCAGCTCAGAAAGGAAGTGAAAGTTGTCTCTGGGCACAGAGAGGCTTCTCCTGAACAGCAGAAATAACAAAGAGACACGAAATGTCTCTGGAACATGATAGCAACAATGTCAGAGGTTTCTGCCACTTCTCGTTTGATCGTGACTCTTGCTGTACTTGGTGTTTTCACTCTATTCACCTTCCTGAAACCCTGTTAGAAATTTATTTTTAACCAAAGAACATGTCTAGTCTAGAGCTCATCTATCTAACTTTTCTGTTGGTGTGAATTCGGTGCAGTGGTGCTTCCTGCTGCCAAAGAGGAGAGTTTTTTGGGAGAGTTTAATTAAGAAAGGGTAAGGAGTTGTTGGTCTGATAACGTATGACCACAGAATTGATTTGGAAGGTATATTGGGTAAGACTTACAAAACAAGGAAAAATGAGAATCAGGTCATTTTACAGGGCTTTTTTTGCAGTGTGTAACAATTACTTCATTTTTCCATCTGCTGTATATTTGATAAAACGTAGATCCTGTTACAGCACGACTCTATAATTATTCATTTATTCCCTATACCCAGCAGAGGAATAACTGCTGCAGTTTGCAGTGTGGTCCCTGCTCTGAGTGTTTCTTTGTCTCTGTAACTTCATCTCCGGCTTGGCAACATCTGCTGAGAGCAGGCGATGAGAATCCTCAGCGCTGCCAGAACGCAGGCCAGGAAGCTTCGGAAACTCTTTCCGATCTGCTGGCTGGATTATGACATGAAAACCAGCAAATGCAGCTCTGTGTGTCTGTGTGTGTGTGTGTGTGCCTAGGGGAGGGCTCCAATTACCTGAGATCCTCTGCAGATACCAGTGCCTCGTGGGGGAGTCTCATTTAGTATGCGCAATAAAATCGCTGTGGCACCGATCATATGATTTGAAGACTCAATCCTGAGGCAGCACTACTGAAAAGGGGAGGTGGAACCAAGACACTGCTCAGACAGCGCGAGGCTGTGAGCAGCACACGAATTGCATTCAGCAGCAGGAGCAGAGCTGGGGCATCGGGCTGCTAGGTGTGGAAAAGGAAAGCTTTATTTCTGGCCGGGCTGCCCTTTGTCAGGATGCACCGCTGGTGTGAGTAGGGAAAAGGAAACGCGCTGCTGCGTGTGACTGAAAGGTGAAGGCAGTGATAGAGGCAGAAGATCACTGTGAAACTCCTTTGATAACCACCTTGAGAGTGAATTTTACCTCTGGAGAGTGCTGGTTCCAGCTGACTGTCTGGAAAGTGTGATGAAAAGGATGCACATTCCAAGGAAGCGTTTTACTGACAGCAGAGCAAACTAGAGGAGAACTTTTACCTGCATTCCTGGCATTTGGGGAAAATAATATAACAAAGAATTCTCTGCCAGGATTCTTTTTTTTTTATTCCTTCTTCACGAGTCCTGGAGAGAGATTGTGTAGTCCCCTCCTGAGGAAAACACCAAGAGAAGTTAGAATTCTACAGACTTTCCAAAGAACAGACATGGTACAAAATGTGATTTTGGTGTTTTTCCGCAGGCGACTCAGCCAAAGACCCGCTGTTGAGGAGCTAGAAAGAAGGAATATACTGAAACGTGAGTACTATTTTTTCCTAAAGTATTTTATGTGTGTTTTTTGAAATCAGTGATTGCATTTCCAGAATGTATTATTTTTAAATAGACAAATTAATTCACTGGGGTAATTTTCTGTACATAAAAGTTTTATTTTTTCACAAAGACTTGCAATTTCAGGACAAAAAGAACCGTTCAGGTGTAGGTTTTTGAATAATTTTCATTCTGGTTCCACTGTTACTGGTGTCCAAGAGGGGAATAAAATCTGAGTGTCACAGTGCCATGAGAATTAGAGTGACATTTTTCAAGACATGGATTTTCAAGGCAAACACTGAATAGCACTGGCAATACTGTGGAAGGGGGAAGCATCCTTGCAGAGACGTGATTCTGGGAGAGTCACATCTCTGTTCATGTCATTGGAGGTCTTCCCAAAGCCAAGTCAAAGATCAGCCTGAGGGATCAGAATTATCAGAGGGACAGTCCCAGGCTGGTCACAGGCTGCCACAGGGGAGGGTTCTCAGCACCTCTCAAATTCACAAGGCAAAACTTGCAACTCTTTTCCTACATGTTTCCAAGGAGTCAAACAAGGAATGAATATAATCCCTTCCCTTAAAGCTGCTGAACTGGGGGAAGGTGAGAGGCAGCTTTGAAATTATCTCCACTATGGATCTCTAAAGGGGGAATCCCTTTGCTGTTTAGTCTCTTTAGCATTAACAGAAAAAACCCAGAATGATGTGAACTATAGGTTCTCATTAAACAAACATAAAACATAAAGCCAGAGAAATCTGTCACACAAGCAGTGCTGCCTACACTGTTTAATTTATATTTAATCATGTGATTGTAATTCACTAGGAAGAAAGCCATCAACGTTGCATTACCTAAAATTTTGTGTCTCAGAACTTTCTTAGTGGTTGCTAGGGAAAAACCTTATGCTCTTGCCATTGAAGTTATTTGGGATTTCATTCCAGTTTTCACACAAAGGGATTCACAGCAATGTATATTTAGCAGTATTTTCTGTTCAGTTCCAGTGCACAGATCACACACAGTAGAATGAGCTCTATTCTGCCTGTGCACAGCTTGAGGAGGAAAAGGAAACCCTCTGCTACATGAGGGGGTGAACTTGGCCAAGCTTCACCTGTCATCCACCAGACAGGCATGAAAATGCAGTGACCCTGGATCCTGAACTACGTGGGGACAGATTTTCAAGAGTCAGTAACCAAGATCTCTGAAAATCTGTTTCTTTGGGTTTTTTCCCTAGCTAAGGAAAAGCTGATCTCCACTGAAAAAAATCTGTTCCTTTATGTTTACTTTTTTGAAGTGTGCTGGTTACATGCTTAATCTGGGTTAAACTGACCCGTTTTAATAATAAAAAACTTTGAATACATTCATATAATGAGCTTAGAGAGAGATAAAGCAGAAAGAAGATAAAGCAGAATTAAAGATACTTCCTGAATACCAGCTAAACATACTGGTCTAGATTTGTATCTCATTTAAAGAGCTCCCAGCATGGAGCAAATTTATTGACTTCTGTTGAGTTGCTCAGGCTTTATACAGGTTCAGCTGGGATCAGAACCACTTCCATTTTATTTACCTCTGCCAGTAAATAAAAACCTGAGTATCCTGTACAGCTGTAGCAGTATAAAAGCCCTTCAGTGAAATCTCCACAACCTCCACGTGTAGTAAGGATTTGTGTTTTAAGTTGTGCATTTCCCAACAGCTTTGATGTTCATAATTGGTACTGCTGACAGAAGTTCTTTTATGGACTCAGAATTCACATTTGTAGAACTCCGGTAAAAAGAGAAGCATATTGCAAAGTACAACTACTGTCACTTTAAAGCAAATTTCAGCAAGATTTCCAAAAGTGATTTCTTATTTCTTTTAGGGAGTTGTTTTGGAGATAAAAGTAATACTTAAAAAGCAAACTGAAAGCCAGCACTTTCCTACAATTTTGTTGATCTTTCCAAGTCCTTTAACCATAGAAACACTGCTGGCTTCCCACCAAGCATAAAAAGCAAAGGAACTAAAATCACGGCCCAGGTGTCAGCTGAACTCACAGCCAAAAGGCATCTCCTGAAGCCCACTGCACAATCCCTGTTCATTCTGAAGCCCAGGAGATGCTCTGGTGTCACACAGAGCTGAGAGCTCCCTGAGGAACTGGCAGAGCTCAGAGTGATTTCCAGCTCTGCACAGGCCCCCTCAGAACCCGGAGCATCTCTGCTGAGATTTACAAAACCAGCCCTCAGCAGTGAATGGATGTGTGTGGGCAGAAGGATGGTGATGGGAAAAGCCTCTCTGGGCTGTCTGAGTAATAATGCCTGAGCTCTAGAATCCCTTGCCAGCATTTCATATCAAATCTCAGGTTATTTTGTTTTTTTTTTTTTTTTTTTTTTTTTGTAAAAGAGCTATTTCTTTTATTTCTTGGAGCTGGAAATAAGCACTGAACCCAAGTGAATAGAAATCAGTTACTACACATTTGGTATATTTGGAAAAATATTTTTTTTTAATCAGATATAGGTTATTTTTGGCTTTTCTTTTGGAATTAGAATCATAGAATCACAGAAGGGTTTGGGTTGGAAGAGACCTTAAAAATCATCTCGTTCCAGCCTCTGCCATGGGCAGGGACACCTTTCCCTGGAGCAGGCTGCTCCAAGCCCCGTCCAACCTGCCTTGAAGGCTTCCAGGGATGGAGCAGCCACAGCTTCTCTGGGCAGTTCTTTCACTGCATATCACATCATATCTTTAAAAGGCACTACACCACAGAAAATAATCTATTTTAATTTAAAAAAAAAAGATACAAAATAGGAATATCTCCTCTGAAATGGGTGAATTAAAGCTGAATGAATAACTTCTTGCAGGTATTTCTATATCTAAGAATACCCTCTACTTTTGAAAGCCTGTTCTCTTTTTGCAGACTGAAATAGCTGCTCATCCCTGACACAGCACCAATTTTAGCTGACCTGTTCTCTTTACATTTTGTGCCTTGCCACTGAACTGTAATGCAGCACATTACAGCATTTTAAATTCATTTGATTTACACTTCTATCCTAGCCAGGTGGAGCTGTGCACTGCTATGTTATTTTAAATAGATTTGATTGCATCTCAGTGTCATCTAATGACTGCAAAAATCAGGGAGAAAAACGCTTCATTGTTAAAAATATCTTGGAAATCCATCTGCAGTGCTCGTGGGTTTTGGAGGCATAGTAGAAACCACGTGTGCTCTTTAATGCTGGAAATATCTAATGCAAGTGGTAATAATAAAACTCACAGTAGTACCCAGAGAATCCCTGAATGGTTAAAGCTTTTTCTCTGGCTCTGCAGCTTTGTTCAGGTCACGGGCTCACGCCTTAATTTAGTAACAGATAGTACTGGGAATAGCAACGCCATTAACTCGTTTCCTAAGGCAGGGGATCTATTGCACAGCGTTACAGCACTCCGGGCTATTTTTAGAGGCAGTGTGTAGGAGTTCTCACGGCTCCTGTGTTAACAGGCACAACACACAGAGACAAGAGGGCTGAGCTCTCAGCACAGCCCTGCCCAGGAGCCCGGCAGGGGACAGGGTCTCATGCCAGGGACAGCCAAGGTGCCGGGCAGCGCCAAGAGTGATGCAGCCCCAGAGAACAGGGCTGAGCACAGAAAGGGCTCTGCTGCAATCAGGCTGCATCTGACAGCATGAATGGCTCCAGCAATATGGAGACTAAAAAAAAGGATGATTGATCAACTATGGAGAGTTTTGATTTTCCTTCTAAAGTTTATCCGAGTGGAGCGTTGGCGGGGCTGCTGGTGTTCCATTAAATCCCCGTGGAGTTCGGAGCTGACACTGGCACCAGCTCGGTGTCCTCACAGAGAGGTGACTCTGTGCTCCAACACACACCAGAGATGCACTGAATCACCAAAACACACAACTACCAGCTGCTCCTTTGGCTGTGCTCTGTGTTGCCTGGAACTTGGGAAAACACCAAACTTCCTCATGAGGAAAGTCATCTTTTTTTTTATATTCTCCGCAGAACGAAATGATCAAACGGAGCAGGAAGAGAGAAGGGAAATCAAGCAGAGACTGACCAGAAAGGTAAAATCTTGCAATACCTGCTGTTAGCTTTTAGAAATAGAGCAAAATTACTATAATATCAACCAGCCATAGAGGTCATTATTACACAGAACCTCCTCTGCAGTGGCTGATAGCAGTGCCTGGAAATATGAATTATAGATATACCTACCTTATCTCAGCTAGATGAGATTTAGTAGAATATTTACATATAAACTAACTCAGAAAATGGGTATTTGTTTGCACACTGCATATTTGTCAGCTCCACTGCTGGAAAAAGACCTTTTCATTCTTTGTAGCAGAGCTGATTCCCTCCTGACCACCAGGTCTGCTCCCACAGTACATTTCTTTTTGCATTTAAAATATTCTCAGAATAAGAACGAGATCTCGTTGTTCTGTTCTTAGAAATCCCTAATGGAATTACAGACCAAATATGCTGACATTAAAGCTAGACTGAAATTCTTACAGTGGGTCTAGTGCTGAGAATTTCACACAGACAATCTGCCTCTGCCTGTAGAACATCCTACAGCATCCAGAATCATCCAGAGATCATTAAAAATCCATCATTGTTACTTTACATTTTGAAAATATATTTTATCAATATCTGGGTTAAAATATTTTCTTCCTTTGTCCATTATAAAGACACTGTGCTGTAGCCCACAGCTCCATTTAAACCATTATTACTATCCTAGCAGTCCTCCAAATGAAATATTTCCCTGGAGTTTCCAAGGGCTGGGTGGTTTTCCAAATGTGTAAATGCACACTGAGCCAAGATGAAAAGAAGCAAATATTGCATTTTTTACTGATTGATTTGCTATTAACCCTGGTTTTATTTCACAAAACCTCTGAATACAGCTTAACCAGAGACCTACAGTTGATGAACTGAGAGACAGAAAGATCCTGATTCGATTCAGTGATTATGTGGAAGTGGCAAAAGCACAGGACTACGACAGGAGAGCAGACAAACCATGGACACGACTGTCAGCAGCAGACAAGGTACTGGCACAACCACAAGTTCTGCTCTCTCCTTGCTTTGTAATGATACATCACATTCTCAACAGACTTTAACCTCTGCAACATTTCATCTCTGTAAACTTTACCATGATTTTTTATGTTGAAATCATTCAAGGTTATAAAAAAAGCTGATTTAGTACTCAAAAGACTTCTACCCACCCACCCAAAAAGGTGGATACAATGTTTTGGGCTCCAACTCAAAACCATTTCAAACCAATAAAGGATTAATCTTTATTCTTAGACTGGAAGCTTTGTCCCAAACATGCAAAAATTTCCTCTCCTGTTTCCAGTGAATGCTCAAGGAGTCACTGGACCCACTTTCTCCTGAGCACCACCTCTTATTTTGTTCCATCACATACCTGCCACGTGGCTGATCTACAGCCCAATTGAAGTGTCCCATTGAGATGCTTGAGAAGTAAGAATAGTTCACCATGATTCCAGCCAGAAGAGCTGGGAAGTTTCAGGGCTGCAGGAAGCAGAAGGAGCAGAATACTGAGACAATTGCTGGCAAAATGGCAAACACAGAACTGTTAACAGAGCTCTGGGCTGAGATGTGGACACCAAACACTTTGGTTTCCATCCCAGTGTCTCCCCAGTAAGAGACAAATGGTTTTGAGGACTCATAAAAAAGTATTAGAGCACTTCTACTCCAGAAGCTGTTCTCCCAAGCTCTCTAAAATGGTGAATAAGCTATTCCATACTAATCAGTGGAATAGGGATTTTATATTTTCCTTGTATGAACTTTTATTAAGATCAGACTTTTCCTGGTTTTACTGTTTCAATGTTGCTGTTTCAATTAACAAGGCAGGTTTAAGGAAGTGACAGTTCTGCTCTTACTTGTGGCACCCATCAGGAAGTCAGGGTCAGAGCTGCACCTCTGCATTTGTGACTGAAAAATGGATCAATTTCTTTGGCAGCTTCTCTGAACCTTTAATAAATTTTAACTGGAATCTTATTAAATGTGAGACAACCAGCCCTGAGGTGTTATTCTGTCAGAATTGCTTCTAGACAGCGGTGACCCTGTTAACAATCAATAACAAATGACAAGGATTGTGTCACCAATCCATACAACCCAAATACTCAGCATTTCCATCAGCACAGAGTGCTCTGTCATACCCACTACCTGGTTCTTCTACCCCAGAAAACTCCTCTGTTCTGCAGGTCTGGGATTATGCTCACAGAATTATTTGTTCATGTTTTTCTCTTTTCAATTCCTAGGCAGCAATTCGGAAAGAGCTGAATGAATACAAAAGCAACGAAATGGAGGTTCATGCATCGAGCAAACATTTGACAAGGTCAGTTTTCCAGCTGTTTATTTCTGCTGCCTGCTAAAAACTTTGCTTGAGTCCTGAACTTGTAGATTCTACTCTTACAAGCTGGATGTGGGAGAATATGCAAAGGGAGGTTAATATTTAAAGAAAATTGGAATGTTTATCTTCCTGAAGAGAACCCAATTTTCTGATTTTTTGGGGGGCTTTTATTAGCACATACCAAGAAACCTGTAGACATGCTCCAGAGCATCCCTCAGCTGGCATTCCTTGCACCAAAGGTTCAAATATAGGACAAAAAAATATTAAAGCCTATAACACAGAAAACAATATGATTTTTAAAAGGAGAACAATGTAATATACTGCAAAAAGATCTCTGAATTAAAGGCACTTGAGTCTGCAGTCTGAACTGAAAATTCCCTGCTCAGAAATACAAAACTGCACCGACCATAACAGGCCAGAGCCCAGGGGTAATGCCTCTGTTCTAATTGGATTTGCTCTAAAGGATTCAGCCTGGGGATTTCAGTGTTCCCTGGCAGGGCAGTTGCTATTGGAAGGAGCAAGCCCAGGTAACTGAATGACACCTAAGTCCCAGTCAGGAGGGAGAACAGCTCCGGATTGTTGTCACTCTCCACGTGACTGGGCCGTGCCTGCTGCATGTGCCAGCACTGGTGACTGGGACTGTGTTTAAACACACATAAAAACAGTCATTTCCCTTCTTGAAGTGGAGAAGCAATATGAGAGGTGATTCCACAGCCACTGGTACTTGCAGAAAGGCATCATTAAGGACAAAGCAGCTTCACATGGGATGAAATGTGGGAAGGGAAAAGGGACGGCTGCAGTTTCAGTCTGGAAGTGAGCTATACATCTCCTAATTGGAGCTACCTGGGGAGTTTGAGTAGATTATAATGAGAGATTTTGAAATTTGTTCAGGATATTAGGAGTAAACAGGCTTCCAATTTACAATTAGTGCTAGGGCATTACAAATGATTGGGGCTTTAATTACGGATCTCAGCCAAAAAGAACAAGCCTACAGAGCAAGAAGAATATTTATTCCAGACTCACAGGACTATCAAACATTTCACCAACAGCATCTCCTCATACTTTACAAAGCATCTCAACATTGTTTAACTCTTAAAAAAGATCACTGCACATTGAAGAATATTTCTACTCATGACAAACTGTGGCTTCATTTACTAAAAGAATAAACTCACATCAACTACACACCTGGATTTGCAATTGCATTCCCAAAGAAATGTAAACAACACTGTGCCCTGAGGACTGTACCTGCACTGCAGCCCTGGCACAGGAGGAAAATGTGCTGGGCAAAATTAAGAGTTGCTAATATTCTTCAGCACTGTCATTGTACCTTTGAACAGAATGAATGCTTTTGTGGGCTTTTAAAAATTTTGTTAATCTAACATAAAATAATTGAATAAAAAATACTTGAATTCTGTTGCAAAGTGTTTTGAAAAATGTCTCTCTTTTTTCCTAGATTTCACAGGCCATAGAAATTTTCTTCTGAGAAGAATCTGTCTTTACTTTTTGATATTGCTGCTGAACAAGCATCAGGGACCTCTGAAGTCTTTCCCTGAGGGTCAGTGCAGGCTCCCTGAGGCGGATGTGACACAAGGACTCTGCAGCGCTTGGGGACAGGACGCCAGCCCCGAGCTCTGGAGGCAGAAGAGCCTGGCCTGTGGAGTGGGACAAGCTGCTGAAAAAGACTGAAGTGAAGCTACTTGGAAGAGCCTCCTCCTCTCCTTTCCCAGCTGTGTGGAACTGGTTTGCAGCCTGCCTTGGAAAGGAGATGTTGTGCATGTACAGGCTTTACCATTCCAAGGCCTCTGACATAAATGGACATGACACTCTGTCATCCAGTATTACGTTGACAAGACATTTTGAACTTACCACAATTAGTTTGTAAAACACCTAAGTTCATGTTCTAAAAACTAATTTAATGTATTATAATTTCATTCTTTTTTATATACTGTCTAACAGAATCACAGCTGCAAGCATTTTTGATTCCTGTTACTTTTGTTCTTTAATTAAATGACTACTTATTGCAGGAAATGAACATGTTTCCTAAAGCTCTTTTTTTTTTCCCAGGGATAGTTGGGAAGAGATTATAATTATTATGCACCAAACCGTTTGACTTTTTCATCAACACAGAGTCTGCAAAAGGATGATCTCAGCTGAGGTTTTCCATCTTCTGGAATAGCCTAAGCTGGTTGTCACTGCACCAGTTGAGGCTCTGACCCTCTGAAAATGGCAATTTGGTTCATTGCTATTCAAAATTACTAAATTGGACAAGCAGAGGCAGAAATGTAACAATGAACTTTGATGTTTAGCAGACAAATGGTTTTAATGCTTTCTTGACAGTAAGAAGAAAAAAGTTACTAAATGCTAATAACAAAGCAAATAGGACTGGTTGAGAAAAATGTAAAGCCAGACTTTTTAATAATGCCTGGCATGGAGAAGCACCTGAGGATTTACTCCATACTAATAAAAAAATACTTGTGAGAAAAATAACACATTGATAGCTGGAAACCACACGTGATGAGACACAACAAAATGGTGAATCCACCCACAACACACACTTCTCTGCAAGGCTCTCAAGTGCTACTTTTCTAGGGAGTCATTCAATGTTAAAAAATGGAAAAAGGCATTCTTGGTCCTGTAGCTTCATTGAGATGATCTCCATGAAGTGTGAAAATAATAAAATGCAGTCTGTCCAAGTGCTTGTATAGACTACTGCTGAATTGCTGGGAGTGGGGAAGAGCCCCACACAGGGTGCCAGTTCTGCCCCAGGTGGGGATGGAAGCACAGAAGTGCAGCTGCTCCTGCCAGGCAGCAATGGAAGGTAAGAGCACCCCGTGCAACACAAAGTCTGGGTCAGGGCAGTGGCACAAGGAACCAAGGACTCCTGGGAGAGGGGGTGTCAGCATTTTAATGTTTGTCTTACTTGACTATCAGCTGAAGACCTGAATGACCCCATCACTTGATCCAAAGCTGTGCTTTTTCCTCTTTATTGTCATTTTTTAACTTGCTGGCTTTTCACAGAAATATGTAACATCATAACTAGCCTTTTAACATACGTATATCTATCATTTTATTATTAATAATATGGATTAATTCTTAACAACAATATAATGATAGTCCAGGTGCAATATACAAAAAGGCTAAACAGAAAGGAGAGCAAAGTTTCTTCAGCAGAAGAAGCATTTTCAGTTTGAGCAGAGCAGATGAGCCACTGTTAACTACAAACTAAACTTGGCCAATAATCCATGTACAGTATGGAATAATAATAATCCATGTCCTGTTCAGCAGGGATGCACACTTCCACTGGCAATAAATATGCTATAAAACACATTAAGTAACGGTGAAAAATATAATAAAAAGAAAAATATGGTAAGGGTAACTTAGAGCAGCTTCTAGATTTCCAGCATGTCCAACAGTGTGTCCCTGAGCTGTGTCAGTGCTGCACCTGAACCCTGGGGTGGCTCTGGGTGGCTCTGTCCTCCCTGTGCTCGGATCCTCCTCAGCCAGCCTGGCCTCTGCTCTGCTCCTGGGGGCACAAAAGGGACAGTCCCAGCTGCTGGCACTGAGCACTGCCTGTACACCTGAGAGCACAATTGGGACAGTCCCAGCTGCTGACACTGAGCACTGCTCTGCTCCTGGGAGCACAACTGGGACAGTCCCAGCTGCTGGCACTGAGCACTGCCTGTACCTGGGAGCACAACTGGGACAGTCCCAGCTGCTGGCACTGAGCACTGCCTGTACACCTGAGAGAGCACAACTGGGACAGTCCCAGCTGCTGGCACTGAGCACTGCTCTGCTCCTGGGAGCACAACTGGGACAGTCCCAGCTGCTGGCACTGAGCACTGCATGTACCTGAGAGCACAACTGGGACAGTCCCAGCTGCTGGCACTGAGCGCTGCCTCTCTGCTGCTGGGGGCTGTGGAAGTGTCTGGACACTCCCTGGGCCATGCTTGGCTCCTGCTGGAATTTGGGATCACACCTCAGAGGGCACATTTGGCTCAGGGAGCTGTTCTAGGGCAGCTCCCTCCCAGTGAGAACGGGAATGAGGTCTGCACTGCTCAGTTCCTGTCGCTAACTGAAATCAAGGCAGTAGTGTTATTTTTCCCACATGGCCTCATTTTAAGAAAAAAATTGGGCTTTGCAGTGCACTTTTAAAACCTTGTGCAGGTTAGAGAAAAGTCCTGTTTCATTCAGATAAAATTCAATCAGACCAGTGGAAAGAGAAGTTTAACATCTCACGGAGTCCATCTAGTGGAGATCACAATGAGCACAGGCTCAAAAAAAAAAACCCTCACAAAAACCAGAAGCTCAGAAAACATTCACACACTGATGTAAATGGAATGAGTGGAGCAAATTATTTACCAGAAATTTCAGTGTAGTTATTTCCAGATACAACACACCCTTATGGCTTTAAAATTCTTACCCAAAAAAATTGCACAGCAGCTTTATCTGACTTCTGACTGATTTAAAGCAAAATAACAATGACATTGAGTAAAAAACCCAACAAACAGCATCTGTTTTTCTTGACTTGTTTAACAGAACTATTTGCAACACAGTTCCATCATGAGTGTTGAGAATGTTCTCTCAGCAAATCCTGCTGAAGTCCAACACCACAGACAAACAGGACTGAGATCAAACCAGGTGTTTTGGTACCTAAATAATTCCTGACTTGTATTCTGGATCAGACCCAACACAGATTCAAAGTCAAATTCAAAGTGATTTCTCTCAAAGTCAGTTAAGTAACCTATAAAAATCGTTAAAAGATTTATTTAAAAGTAGCACATGCTAAAAATAAAATGGTATATTACATTTCAGCAGACTCAGTAAAATAATTCCAAATCTCACAGGTGAGTGGGTAAGACTTATCCACACAGATTTTAATATTAAGGAAAATATGCTTTCGTTACAGTACTTTCCTTGAGTGTGACCAAAAAAAGTAAAAGTTCCCGAATTTTCCACTACAAAAGTGTTTATATTCACCTCGGATTTCAGGAAGGAATCTGAAGAGTCACTTCAGAACTGTGCCTTTGCTTGGAACAAGGTCTGCAATCCCCTGCGAACGTTACACAGCTCCTCTTCTTGCTGCACAAAAAAATGACATTTATCACTTTTATCACACTACATTTTATCACAAGCTTTTGAAAAAAGGCAGATTTTATTTCATGTATTGCAATCCTGGTGCACTGTACATGCTGCTTAACATATCAAAGATGATACATTTCAACATTAAGACTCAGAACTAAACGAGTCCATTCACATCTCCCTGTGGCTCCCATCACCCAGGTAAGGTTTTTAAATACAGTAAGTCAGTGACACTTGCATTCTGACTAATTTTTATTTTTGACAGGGGACAAGAAACCAAAATTTTAGCGATTTACTGTTCAAATCACAAAAAAAAAAAAAGAGGACAAGATAAATTGATTTACCATTTCTTTCAGAAATTTCTCTTGGAGTCCTTTTATGTCTTCTTTCATCAGATGAATCTACAAAAAGACACTGAATGCATCTCCTGCTCACAACTGCCAGCACATTTTGTAGCAAACAGTGATATCCCTACATGTGTCATAACCAAGAGATACACATGCACATGCAGCCACCTGCATATGGAAAAGGATGTTTTAACTTTTTCCTTTCTTGGACGAGTAACATCAATAAAAAAAGTCACAGCATCCAGAATAAGTCCTGGTAACTGCACACACCTTGCAATGGGTGAAATCCAGGCAGAAATACTGAATGTTGTGAAATTAAGGGACATTTTATGGCAAAAGCTAAAAAAACTTACTCTGTATCATTAATATAATGCTCAGGATAAAATCTTCAGGAAATAAAGACTGGTATCTGTGGATACAGCTTAGGAATTATTAAAATGAGCAAAACTGAAGTTCACCCTACCTCTGAAGTAAAAACATTCTCTTCACAGCCAACAGAATGGTAGATATTCTTTTCAAAGGAAGTTTTAAGATTCTGAATTCTAAAGAAATAAAGGCAGTTCAGACAGCTTTGCTACATCAGAACTTCCTACACAGAGCACAAATACATCCCATTGTTCAGAGTCTGCATTTAAAGCATGGATAAATATCCCCATCATTGTTACTGCTGGAACAGTTCCTCAGGTATCTGGAGAACAATTACATGAACATTTTAATCTCATTTTCTCAACAACCATCTCTCTTTTATGGAAGAAGTTGCAGAGAGAAGAGGAGTTGTGCTGATCTCCCTCAAGTGAACAGAACACAAATCTCATCCCAGGATTAGTGAACCCTACTGACCTCTGCTGCTCATTTTTCATGAACGTACTGAAAGTGTGGGAATGCTTCTTCCAAAAGGTCTGGAAAGAAAAATATTAAGAGATGCTAATCAATAGGAACTGATTTTCCAAACTAAAAGTGATTAATTTCTAATATGAACAGAATGACAATGACAGACTCAACACAGAAGGGGCAGGAGTCACACAGCCCCCCCAGGAGCTGGAAAAGTCCAGCCCATTAAAGTACTTGTAGGGATTTATTGAAGGAGGAAAAACATCCAGGAATTCCTATAGTGGATACAAGCAGGAAAACTCAGAGTGACCTAAGAGCATCCTGACACCCCAAATTATTATTGAAATGATTTGAAATATGACCCAACTAGAAGCAAAAAGGCTTTGAAAATCAAAATTAATGCTATTAAGTTAAAGATGATGTGAATGATCTACAGATTCCACAAGAATTTTCTTTTACCCACAATCAAACAGCTAAAATACAAACCGAGAATTCTTTTTCCATGATTTTCAGGGACTGAGAGTCCTTTTCAAATTTCTCAAGTTCCTCAGTGAGAGTGAAGTGGAATTTCTCCAACTGTCTGATCCTACCAAAACAAACCAGGTTACTTGCAGAAGGTATTCACTGAATTTCAAGGATGTTTGAACAGAAATGTGCCATTACTGACCTGCATTCATGGAGCTGGTAGCTCATTGTTGCCAAATGCTGATGGGCAGCTCTCAGGGTTTGCTTATTAAAATTATCCATTTTCCTGGAGCGGTTCTAAGAGGATGTTTTAACACGAAAGTCAGATTATTTGCACTTTAGGAAAAGAACAGTAGTGTAACTGCTTAATATCAACAAAACCCCTTTCAAAAATGTAATTGTGAGGTGCAAGCCAAGCTGTCACCCATGTGCTCGTGTACCCCCCAGGTGAAGCATGTGAAAGGTCTTGCCTCAATTTTCTTGGTGAATTCTTTCTGGAGCTTCTGACAAATGCTGATGGTTGAGCAATCAGGCTTCCAGAATTCCCCATCCAAACCAGACAGGTCATTTGCAGATTGAGTGGAGGCACTTTCAGATGCTGAAGAGAACAAAAACAATGTCAAATTCAGTATAATAAAGTCCCCAATCTGAAGTTAGCACAGGGTCTAGGACAGCTTTTGTTCTGCAGAAATTCATGTCACCAATTAGATGGCTGAAACCAGTTTCTATTTGCATATCAATTTTCTGACTTGTTATATGGATCCAGTCTCTAAATATTTAGTACTTTTTATTCTTTGCTTTAACATGAAAAATTACTTTTTATGGAGATTCTATTTCCTTGTTAAAACTTGAATTTGTCACGTTATTTGAAAACTTTGCACTGTCAACCCACGACCAACCTCTGCTAGCAGCAGCATCATCTGCTACAAATAATTTTTTGGGCTGTAAACTTCTTCTCCTTCCTTTCTCTTCCTGCTCTTTGCTTGTTTCTGCCTCGTCAGAGCTGCTTTCTGTGGCACTGTGATAAGTTCTTTTGAGGAATGGCTGTACACTCGGTCCTTCAATACACAGGGAAAATGAAAAGACTGAATTTTAGCATTATTTACAACAATGAGATGGGAGGATAAAGGAGATTATTGACTCATTGGATGCAAACTCTAGGAGGATGTATCTTGGCTTTAAAACATAAGAATTATACAGAAATTAATAACCATTACATTTATAGAGGGCACATTCAACTGAACTCTGATGAGCAAGTCTGAGATTTTTTATGATAAAACCATTAGCCCCATTTTTTTCCCAGTATCAGGAGGAATTGGCTCTAACTTTTTATTTGGAGCACAACTAACTCTTTACTAAAGCTGCATTTTGGAACCTGATTTTCAGGCTATTTGATCTACTTAAAACAACAGAGAAAATGAAAATAAGAGTAAAAAATGGAATAATACTGAAAATACATAAGATAGAAGATCTAAAAACTTCGGCTGTATTATTATGCCAAATAAAACATTTTTCTTAACCCTTATGGAGACACATAGGAAGTCTTTTGCTGTAAATTAAATGTCTGTACCTGACTCATTCATGGGGGAATAAGGTTCTCTAATCCAAGACTGTACTCTATTCCTGCTGGAAGCAGACAATGGGGATGGTGTTACACAATCCTAAAAGAAAAGGCACTGATTTATTTATTAGCTTCAAAATTAAATCACTTTCAGAAGTCTCTATCAGCAACTCACATTTGTGTTGTCAAAAGTAATTTATTTTTATTGGAAGTCAAGAAGAATATATTTACTCCCTGTTATTTATTTAAAATACGAATTGTAACTGGGATAGAATTCTTTCATTGTATCCATATGATAAACAATTATCTAATTTATCTCCAGTCTTTAAAAATTAACTATTGGCAGGTCCCAAAACCTGTGTTAAATCCTGAGATGAATTTCCCTTAAACCTCAGCACCTGGAAAAGAGATCCAGAGATGCCAGGCTGCAGCTCCCAGGAATGGATTCACTCACCTCTTTACTTTTAGTGGGAGGTTTACTGGGATCCTGGAGTTTGCCTTTAGCACAAAGTAGGTCTGAAAAGCAAGACTGGAGACTTGAATCCCCGCTGTGATTCTCTGTTTCCAGCACAGCTGCCTTTGCACGTTTTCCACTGTCAGCTTTATTTGTTGTTAGGCTAAGCTACACGTTAAGAAAAAAAATCATTATTGAGAGGAGATGTCCCTTAAAGCTCCCCATCTGTAAATTGATAAAGCAAAGAGCTGCAAGTCTCTTCTGAAGAGCAAAGAATTTAGGAACATACCTCTTCCTTATTTTTGGGGATAGGTTTGGTGATATCCTGGAGCTTTCCGCTAACAGAAAATGTGTCTGAAAAGCAACGCTGGAAACTTGAATCTTCATTATCATTACAGGTTTCTGCTGCAGCTCCCTTGGAATTTTTGCCACTGACAGTTTTATATGTGGATAAGCTGAGCTGCACATGAACAAAAAAGTCCAAACATTGTTGAGAGGAGAAGCAAAAAAAGTTGTCAGCCAAATGGAACAATTTCAGTTAAAAAAACTCCGGGGAAAGGTTAATGCTCTTACCAAAGATGCTTCATTTCGAACTGGTGAGAAGCTTTTCCTTCCAAATGTCAACTTTGTAACTGCTGTCTCAGGGGACTGAGTTACAGCCAGACCTTGCATAGTGGTGTTTTGTGGACAGAAATCATTGGCAGAGGTTGCTCTCTCAGAGTTTGGCATTTCCCTGTCTTCTGGTGGTGACTCCTGCAGACCAAGCGATCCCTCACTGGAGCTGTGCTCTGGACTGAGCTCTCCTGCCTCTCCCTCAGCACCTGGGAACAGTTCCTGCCCTGTCACACCAGCAGTGGGAGGCACCCACGGGCAGCCAGAGCCCTCCACTACTCCCTGCTCCAGCCCTTGGAATTCCCAAGTCTCAGCTGTGTGGAATCTGGCCTTGCCACGCTTCCCCCTTCTCCCTCTGCCAGTTTCAGCAGTACCAGATTTGTTCTAACACCGACAAAATTTGTTTCTGTATTACCCTGATGTCAAATAACTGCACCAACCTACAGCAGTGTTAGTGACATACTAATACAATTCCTTAAATTATGTGGAACAACTGGAACGATGGGATATCTCATTTTAAAAGCATGAAAGAAATGTAAAATTGTACTGCTGTGATAACCCTCAATTAACCTCCAGCTCTCGATTCAGTACTGCTAGAAATCAGAAGTGACAACACCTACATCTCATTGTCTCAAGGGAGGCAGAGCTCTCAGCTGAAGACATTTCTACTTCTTCCTGCTCTGCAGAATCCCTGGGTTTGACCAGTGCTTTCAGCACATAGCTATTCACTCTCTTTGGCTCCACAGGGACAAGCTGCAGTACCTTTGGCTGCTTGTAATCTTTGTTTGCCTCATTCACATGTTTCTATTAAAATACAAAACTTATATAAACATCTTTGTAATCATAGTATCCATAAAAGCTGATGAAGAGAGATACAAATTTATATCTCTGTACTATTGATCAAGCAGAAGGACCTTCACCAGAAGTACTTAAATCCATAACCAGATCAGGTTTCCAACATCAATAAACACTGGATTTCTTTAACTGAACACATACATTTCTAATCTTCTGAACTACTTAACTACTGGAAGCAATTACTGATGTTTCAGGATTTAATGAATTAAGTTTATAAACCTTTCCATATATATTGACATGCTACGCTAAAACAGTGAAAATATTTTAGCAACCAGTATTCCTTTACTAAAAATCCATTTGGATATTCAGCAAATGAATGTATTGACACACCATTACCAGCACCACATCAGCTCAACAAGATTTGGCTCACTAAACCCTCCCATTTGAGGATATTTTCAAAATACTGTCCCATTTTCAAAATACAGCACACAGTAGTTCTTCACAGCAGAATAAACCTCGTAAGTAGAAAACAAAATCTATTATGACTAAGAAAATTATTTAGGACTGATTTTCTTAGCAGCTCAATACTCAGCATTAAAAAAGAGGCAATATTAAAAATATTAAAATGAACTTAAATTTGCTTATGTTGGGCACTTCAAATTCAGGAATACCAAATACAAAACAGAGCAGAGTTACTTTGAAGAACATGGCGGGAATGGATTTTTAATAGTGGAACTGCACACCTGTATTTTGGATTTCTCCTCCTTAGAGGGGCATCTTGGAATCTTTTCTTCACTCTCAGATTCGGAAGTGGAAATCTCTTTGTAATTTTTTGTTGCTGCTGCTCTTCGAGGGAGTTTTTTTCTGGTGGATTTTACTATCATTTCATCAGGTTTTGAATTCTGGAGTTTACATTTATTTATATTTGGAAGAATAAAATCATCTTCAGTTAACAAGCATAATTAATGCTTACATAAGATAAAATGGCAGATAACTTGGTTTAATTACTTGACACTAAGAAGGTTTAGCTTTACCAAAGCTCAGAGAATTCAACCATCAATCTACTAAAACCAGAACTCAATGTACAAAACCATTCTAACCCATTCATTACTTAAAAACCAGCTAAATATCATATGAAAAGAATACAGTACTTGAAAAGAATAAATTGTATTTAACAAATGATCTGGGAGAAATGTCACATTGATGAAAAATTATTTTAAACAGTTTCTGGGGGAACTAAGAGATTTTTAATCTATATTAAACTTCTAGTTACAAATTTACATTTACCTTTTTCTTATTTGTATTTTTGCCTTTAGCTTTATTCATGTGGCAAGCAGGTTCAAAGGATTTATCTGCTGTTACAATACAAGAAATTTGAAAAATCAGGAAAATATTCAAAAGTTTTACCTTTAAAATAACAGAATCACTTTCATGCCCACAAATTGATTGATTCAGTAACTGCTGACAGCCCATTATTTTGAAAAAAACTTCTTTTTAATTGACAACAACTTGTACCTGTCCCATCCTCCCTTCGTTTTCCACATGTAAATTGATCTTTATCAATTATTAGAACTAATTTGAAAATTCTTTATGCTTCAAACCAAGAAAACAAAAATATATTATATTTTAATACAGCAGATGCTATGCTGTGCACTTCACATCTGTGGACAAACTTACTGCAGCATTCTTCAGAAATATGAAAAAAATTCTTACTTTCGTCTCTGTTCCTTGGTTTCACTGCTTTTTTGCTTCTACTGTAATCAATTATCTGGGCTTTGGGTTTCCTCTTGGATTCCTGCAGCCAGCTAATCTCTGTCTTGCTGTCATCCCCTTTGTTTTCTGTGTCTGAGTCACTGAAGAGATGCTTCTTGTCTCGATTGTTTCTAGTCTAAAAAACCCCAAAGTTCATAAGTTATTGATTATTTTTTTATACATAGTCTGCTTACATAATTGACATTTAAAGGCAGGGGGACAAGCTATGCTGATCCATAAAATTCTCAGCCTTACCTTTTTTCCTCCCTTCCCTCCTGTGCTGGATTTAGTGATGGTTGTGTTCCTTAATTAGAGAAATAAAACCCAATTTTAAACAATGCATTTTAGAATAGTTGTTCTAAAGTTTTCTACTATTCCCATGATATCTGGATCAAGAACTCAAACAAAGGTACCTACTTCTGTTCCCAAATTATTTTGGAATTACCTGCTCATCTTAAACCCTAAAGGTTGTGTTTGTTCCCAATTATCAGTAGGAGTACAAAGTAACAACAGAGCCCTTTCCAGGAGGATCATGAACCAAAAACCATCCCCCTCTATTCAGGAGTTTCTCTCTCTGTAGTATTCCATGAGGAGAACCATTCCCTTCATGGAACACATCCTTTCATTTCCATCAGCTTCCCAAAGGACCATCAGGGAACAGCCTAGGAGAACACAGCAGTGTTTATTGCTTAAAAAAACCAACACAGCCAAGATACTCTTGTCATGCAGCATTTCCTGGAATATTGTGGCTGCCTGCTGGAGAGTGCAGGCTGTACCAGGACAATCAGCAACCCAAACAGAACATCCTACCCCTTTTTGTTTGTCTCTGTATGAACACTCAGCTCAGTCACATGCAATTCTTGGAGCTAAAAATGCAAACAGAGAAGAAACAAATGAAAATTTCCATTACTTATAAAATCTGTACAAAATGAAACAGGCCAGTAACAGCTAAGGAGTGTTTTTTTCCCTCAGTTATTACACTCAGTAATTAAGGGTCATTAATTTCTATGTTAGAATTTATTTAATAGAGCTGACAGTTGAAAAATCAACAGCATCTGGCTGAAGCTTTCAGTATCTCAAAGCAATACAAGAGTTCCCACCCACCTGCTTCACAACCTTCCCCAATTCACTCCTCTGAGCCACAAGAAGAAAAAATATCTTTTATCATCATTAGATTTTCTTTTTGTTCAGTCATCTGGACAAAGATGTCTTTAAAATGGGGATTAGAAAGATGCCAATAACGTTTTCAGGATAGTTTAAAATAATGATACTCCTAACACACTGTTTAATTCTTAATTCAGGAAAAACATCATCATAGCCAGAATCTTAAGACAGAGTACATGGCTCAACATTTGAGAATGCTGGAGGTATTTACAAGGCAAACTTTCTCCCCCATTTGGCTCACTGACATAATTTGAATTTTCAGATCTTAATTATACTTTCAGTAGACATTTGACTGATTTCCTTCCCAGTCTATTCATAACAAATAAATGTCAGTTATTTCTTACTCCAAGCTTGATTGTAGGCTCATTTAACCCACTGATGTTAAAGTTGTAGATATCATCCCTGTCAAACAGACACAGAGGTCAATTTTGTGACTGAATTAATGAACATTGCACAGGGTCAGGTGTGGATAATCAGAAATTGTGTTTGAAAATGTTGTAACTACTTACAGAATGTGACCAGCAGTTATATTAAGAAAAGAAGAAGTTTTTAGGGTCCTGTCCTGAACTTCTTCCTATCCATAAATGAAAAATTAGCTCCTCTGTCAAATTTGGACTGTGCATTCATAGACACAGTCATCACAAAAAGCAACAGCTTCATCATGAAGATAATCAGATTGATTAGCAACAGTTCAATATGGCAAAACATATCTGCAGTCAATGCACAATTAACATCTACAGATAGCCAATATTCCCTGGTATTTATGAACTTTCCCTTTACACCTATTGACTTCCACCATATATGTACATATTAAAAACACCTCCAACAAAAGCACTGTGTTACCTTGGAGATCCAGGATTTATTTAAATGTGTCCTAAAAATAAAGATACATTTTGTTAAATGTTAATTAGAATACATGCCTTAGAATACTGCCTATATAGAAAAAATACCTTATCAAACCCAGTAAATGTATTCATGCATTTAAATACAACATCAATTAAAAGATGGATTAAAAGAGCTCAGCCCCTTTAATTTATCAGCATTCATGGGCACATCACAGAGACAGCCAGAGGCACACAGACTCAGCACAAAAGGAAGTAGTTCACATCATACCTGTTAAAGCCCAGGGAATCTCTTGCTTTGCTCCTCTCATCACTCTTGTTTCTGTATCTCTCACTGATTTTACTGATCAGTGATTTGGCTGCATCTGCCATTTCCTTAGACTTTGGTTTCTATAAAAACAGTTTAAGACTCAACATCCAAAACAGAAAAACAAAGCTGCAAACAGAATTTCAGGTTCCTAAGAACCCCCTCAACTTCATTAAATGTCTCCTAATGGATTAAATTACATTCATTTGAAAACCATTTTCCCTTGCACGACAATAAACCCAGCAATTTTGAAACACTGAAAATTGGACAATTCTCTTAACTGCAAGTGCAAGAAACAAAGGTAAGAAACTCTCACTGTCTTTGACTGTTTTGGATTTGCAGTCTCTTTTCTGAGAACATCAGGGTCCTCTTGTGCAAGAACAGAATGCAAAGATGTCTCAGACACTCTGGCTGAAAGAAAGGTTTTAAACCATGGTTCAGATTCAGTTTCAGTATTTTTCCTTTCTGTATTTAACAGTGTCTATTCCAAATGATCAACACCCTGACTCTTCATTGAGGATGGTATCAATTTAATTTTATTGGTTCTGTTTTTCTCATTTGTTTATCTGGAGAAGTACTTCAAAAAGCGGAATAAATGCTTTTTGTTTCACAGCTCTTTCACTAGCAATAGTAATAAAGAGAAAAAACAAGCATCACTGCAAGTTCATTTCTCTGAATCTGTTTTTGAGAGTAACAGTTGGCAAAGTGTGACCATCACCTGCATGGGATGCACGTGCCAGTGACAGATTTGGCTTTTGCTTGTCCCCAGTTGTTATATTCTTCTCAGGAAGAGGGAATGTTCTTTTTTTCCATGTTTCAGTTTTATCAAAAGAAGTCTCCAAAAGACCAGGTAGCCTAAAGACAACACCATCCTACTGTCAGAACGTGAGTCTTAACTATAATAAAGGTACATCATTAAATAGGAAAATGATTATATCTTAGAGATATCAAAGCATTTTATACACAACAAAATATCAATTCTGGTAATGCTTGAAAATTCTCCCTTCAAAGCGAGTGGCAACAATGACTTGGAATTCTTTTCCAATACTTACAAAGGTTTGCTGCTTCTCCCAACTGGCTGAGAATCAGGAACAATATCTAACACTTCATCTAAATGAGACATTAATTTGGTGTCAATCATTATGGCAAAAGAAAAAATTAAAATAATTTTTAAAGGATTTAATTTAAAAAAGAACTATCAATGCTTGTAAAATTACTTGCCTAAAGTTTGCTTTTCTGTGGCCTCTTTTATAGTTTTTGAGACTTCTTCAGAATGCATTTGCTACAGTGGAATGACACCCAAAAGGAAATATTAGTGCAGGACCATAAGCAGTACAACCTCATAAACTTGTGCTTTCTCTAATAAAACATGACTTTATTTTTTCCATTTAATGGAAGCGTTGTTCCAGTACCTTTCCAAGTATTTTTGCCTCATTCCTGGTATCTGGCTTCCTGAGCTGGCCTGTTTCACAAAATTCATTGTCTACTGTGCATCTCTGTCTCCCCTAAAAAGCACAGTAAGTAACATTGCCAGTTACAGCCCATAAAAGCCAAAGAAATGCTCTAAACAAAACATTCTGTACATGAAAGCCTTTTCCAAAGCATGGCTGTACCAAAAACCCCTTCAGAGTCCCATAGTCTGGGGCTTGACCTGAATTTGGGCACGGCAGACGTTCATACCCAGAAACACTATAGAAATATTATTGTATAGTCATTGTTCAAGAGGAAAAAAAATACTCAAAAATGTACTTCAACTGCAGGTCAGTGACATCTGTGTAGTTTTGTTTCACAGTAGGGAATGCCTGATCAAAAATGCACTAAAAAAAATACTTTAAATGCTGCAAGCTGAAGACAAACATTTCCCAAGCACAGCTGAATGTACTCTGTGTTTTATGACTATTTCACTACTGCAAAATCAATTAGAAATTATTGCATGCACCTTTCTTCTATTATACACAAAGCAAGAACTGAGGTTCCAGAAATAGGAAGTGAATTCTGGGGTCAGAACTGATGAGTGAATGTAAATTTGGCCTAATTTTCTTAGAGTTCAGTCTGACTTCAAACATGTTAAACCTGAAATCGAGAGGGCAAGAAAACATAAAGCAATAAAGAAAAACATACTATTTTCTAAAAGTGACTTGCTGACTGTAAAACTCTAGCTCTTCAAAATATGAATTAGGAACAAATTAGAATAGAAATTATTGTTATTCTAAGAAAAAGACTTAGCTACAGAGGACATGCATACTCCAGGAGGTTCCTGATAGAAATTCTTTGTTCTGCTCTCATTTATTGAATCACTGTCAGACTTCTTAGTAGAGCTGGTCATTTCCAAAGGCAATTTAAATCTCGCTTTAAAAGGAGTGGCTGAAATAAAACAGAGACGTGCTGGAATTGCACCAGTTCTCCCATTACAACAGGAAGAGTTTTGCCCACTATCACAGCTGTTCCAGAAACTCCAACAAAAGCTGGATAGTTTTGATACCAGCCCCTTGTGGACCTTGAATAATTCCATTGATTCCAACTCTGTTACGTGGAGATTAAGAGCCCACGGACTGTGCATGTCTGGAGAAAAAGCAAAGCTTGTTACAGGCTGGCTCTGGTAGAAAACAGTTGGTTTCTATTTAAAGATTTCATTGTGATATATTTTTACTGAGTTCTCAGCTGGCTCCAGCAGCAGGAGAAGTGCCAGGTGACCCTCAGCTGTTGGGAATGCAGTGCAGCCCCTGTCCCACACCGTGTCTATGGACCAGGAACAAGTGGTCTTTGAACATTTCAAGTTTAAAGCATCTGCTTTTAAATGATTTTATCATTTCTCCTTTTTATTTCCAGCTCTGCCAAGGATCACAGCTCATGCCTGAGCTTCAAAGACAATTTATAGTGCATTTTTACCCTGAAAGCACTTGCAAACTTACATGTGCTTGCAAGAAAAGGACTCCTTGAGGACCCACTTGTAGTTCCAGGAATAAGCACAGATGCTTCAGACACTTTCCTCTTACGGGATGGAGTTATCTTGAGGAACAGAAAGAACTTGATCATAATACACTGATTTAAGGATGACAGCACAAGAATTCAGAAAATTTATTGCCATGAATCTCTTAACACTTTCCATTATTGCAGTGTCAATTGTTGCTGCTGCAGACATCAAGGGAACTGATTTTTATGCAGTTATATCTCAACAAAGTATTTTTAAACTGAGATTCATGCTTTTTGTTTTCTAAATTAATTCAATGAAGTCTGGGCAAATCCTGTCCCTTGTTGTGCTGGTTTGAGATTGACTGACATTTTGGTGGGCAGGAAAATAGCCACCCCTGGAAGTGAGGTGTGCCTGTGGATTTCCCATGAGCCCAGTGCAACACCAATTGTGGGCCAAATATTTAAATTGACCTGCATTTTCTGTCTACTCCTTTGTTTTGACAATCCTACTTACCTTGGAGGAATCACCTCTGAGCTTTTCTTGACTGTTACTCAAACTTCCAGGAGGTTGTTGAGTTTTGTATTTACTGAGTTTCTTCTCCTCCTCTCCAGATTTTTCTTTCAAATGTGGTGACAACTGACTTTCTGGTACCATAACCTACAGAATGTTTCAATTTTTTTTAATTTGTATACAATATTTGAATTTTGTAATTTTTTTAATAAAAACAGAGCAACTTTACACTAAGTAACACATCCCCCACTGGAGATTCTGATAAACTTCAGAGGTTACAGACTTTTTGTTTGAAAAACTTGCAACTTAATTGCTATTTTTGTTACAAGTATAGGTTTTCAAGTAACAACGCACATAAAAGAACCTGCCCTGTGCATTTTTGTCTGTTTTATTCCATAATTTGGATATTAATAGCTCCCCAAAAACCAATACATAACTTGACTGGCTTTAGACTTGCCTATACTTGATATTTTAAAGTCCTTGTTTTTACTGTGAATGATTATAAATTATGAATAATCAGACTAATTCAACAAACCAAAGAAACCATCTCAGCACACTGAGATAGAATACCTGGGATCCACTTTCATCAAAGACAACGTGGACAGTGGTTTTGGCTACTGATGCAGACTGCTTCTTGCTGAAATCCTGCAAAGGGATATGTCAAAATAGACACTTGGCTCTTTTTTTAAACAAGAAACAGAACAATTAAGTGAGAAATCATAAGGGTCTGAAATCAGATTATAGAGCAAAACAGATTCTACAGATTCACAGCAGTTTCATCCCTCATGAGTTGCTCAGTCAGACATCAGGACAAAGCAGTTTGTTAAAAGCAGCAAGGATTAAGCTGCTAAAAAATATTTTATTAAATGAGTAAATTCCTGAGTGTTAACTGCACTGCAAAACAAGATGATGCAGTTCTGTAGTAGTGATGTTAATGAGAAGCTCTTGGTATGAAGAGACACCAATAATCACAGCTGGAACATTTATATGAGACACTAAGTTTGAGTCAATTAAAAACTATTCAAAAAGCTGTTTAAATCTTACCTTACTTTTATGAAATCCATAAATCTTTATGGTCACATCTTTGATTTCCAAGATTGAATCAAAATACAAAAGAAATTTCCCTCCTTCAAGAGTGCCCACAATCATTGGGCTTTTTAGATCTATGGTTAATAATTTCTTTGAATCTTTTTCTGGACAAAGACAAAATTTAAAAAGCATCTTCATTTCAGTTTAACAGCATCTCACAATCTTTGTCAACACATGACAGATTCTTCAGTTCAGGTACTAAGATAAAATATTTTATTTAATTCCCTCTAATCTACAATAAATTTATTAGTAAAACAATTAAAAATATAATCTTTAAGAATTACTTTTTCTGTATATTATTCCACAGAATTTTCTTTGAAGGTTACTTACTACAGCTACAGACAAATTACAGGTATTTACTGTTCTAACAAGTTCAAAAGCAATATTGTTACCTGTCATTGTCTTATGGCTTAATTTGTATTGCAATAACTCTAAGACATGTTTATTAAATTATTTACCTAAAATCACATCAGCATGCCCAAAGTGCAGATGTGAATGCAGTGCAATTCTGTCCCTGATAAAAACAGATCCTACAATATTTTAAGTGAGAATTCTGCTTTGCTAGAAATAAGTCTGTACTTCAAGATTAATCAATTTGAAATTTGATTGAAAATCCAAGTTGGAATACAGCAAAAGATCTCATTTTTGAGCTCAAATACCTTCCAGGCTGTACATGCTGACATCTTCTTCTTGAATAATGACTGTTTCCCACTGATGATCCTTACATGAAAAATACATTTTGAAAGACAGAAAAGTATTATATTACAATTAAAAGAAATCCAGTGATAAAAGTCATTGAGTGAGGACAAATTTCAGCTTTTTAAACCTCTGTTACACAGAGTGACAGGAACTTGTGCTTCACTGTTGCTCACTATGGACGTGTTAAACTATTCCTGAACAGCATTAGGAAGTCATTACTGGGAAATGATTTGATCTAAATAGCAACAAATCTGGATTTTTTTTAGCCCCATCAACACTGGAATGCACACATAAGTTCCACATGTTGAACCTGGGGAAAAAAAAACCTGACACACTCCAAGGAATGTGTATTTGCTGCCCCAGGAAACCCAGCAGGAGCCAAAACTCAGCTTACTGCATCCTCTGCTGCCACATAGAAGGAAATACTTCTGCTGCCAATGTTGAAATCAACCCAAAACTCTTCCAGGTTTTCATCTGATGGTATCTGGAGCTAAAAAAAAAAGAATAAGATAAAACAGTGAGAGCAGAGAGCACTGATTACTACCAGCCAGGAAGCTTCATGTTGGTCTGAACCCCTGACAAACTTTCAGTCCATGCTTATTTGTATACTTCTGAAAAAAAGTAATTTTCTTATTTTATCTCTATTTTTTTCTTAACTAGAAGGCAGAAAAATCTTACCTCATACTTATCAAGAATGGCTGATAAACATGGAAATGTAAAAACCCTGTAAGAAAAGGACATTTTTTCAAGTATTCTACAATGCTGTAAATAAATTCTGCAGATCTGAACATAGCAAATGGGTTGTGTTTTCACAAACTTTAGACACTTAGAGATCCCAGCAATCAAAATAATTTTTACCACCAGGAGGTAACAGGAAATTTGACCACAACATAAAATCAAAAAAAAAAAAAAGAGAGAAAATATATTAGCATTAAAAAAATCAGTTTTACCTTCTTTTGTCTCCAAGCATGCCATTCACCTGGTTTAGAAATTTTCTACAGTCCTAAAAAACCAGAGAAATTGCTTAAAGAACTGTAAAATGGAAGTTTCCCTCCCTGGAAATATTCTTCATGTGACTTACTGTCTCAAACTCAGAATCTTTAATTCCTTTAAATGCAGCAGACACAAACTCCATGGGAAACCACTGGGAGGCCAGAACTCCCCTCTGCTTTTCTGGCACCATTCTGCACAGAGCTTCTGTGATGGCCACCTGTGTGTCATAGTCTGCAGCACAAAGAGAATTCACAGCAAGAGCAGACTGAAATAACACTGAGGTGGAAAACATTATCAGGAAACTGGGGAATGCAGTGCTGAACATAATCTAGATCTCATCAGATCCAAATATGGAACCCAAAGAGGATAATTAGAAAATGAAGTTTGGGAATAACCATGATGAAAGAAGTTCTTTTTCAAAATGAAACCAAACTTTCCAGGACTGTCAGAGCCACATCAGGTGTTTAAACAAGAGAGAGAAGTTTTCAACTTTCATCTCTCTGAGCTGGGAAATTGTTAGATACCAAAGAGATTCCTGAGGGAAGTTACAGTGCTACTACCCGTGGCACAGCTCACAGCCTCAAAGATTGGCTTCTTTATCATTTTTCCTATTTGGAAACTTTTATTCTAGAGAAAGGCAAAAACTTCAATGAGTTTTCCTTACACTGAACACACAGAAACATTCCAGGCTGCAGAATGTTTTCATGCAGTATTTTTATCTTTCAGATAACCCTAACAACAACATTCTGCAGCTTCCAAATGCCTTCTCTGGTTTCTTAATGGGTCTGCATCTAATTTTTAATAAGCTCAACACTAAATTAAGTCCCATGCTCACCTCCAGCATGCAAAACTGTCCTCCCCATTTCACTCCTGCCAAACAAAGGAACATTCCATCAAAATGTGACAGCAACACAAGGCCCAGAGTAAAGGCTTATTATGAAATTTCAGTGTTGGGGAAAACCCCTGATTCCACAGAACTGTAAGACTTGCAAGGGTAAATATCTCAGGAGCACTGCCTGGGGACCTGAATCACCTGGCAGAAACAATTTTGATTCTATCTGCTATTCTGAAGTGCTGTAAAATAATTCCAGTGTGAACAGCCCAACCTTCCAGTGACTGATTCACTGTGCTTTAAGCACATCCTCACAAATAGGAGTTTAATTCTTTTGTGACAACTGGGATGAGGACAAGCCTGATTCAGACTGGGAAAGAGGAAAATTCAGGCTTCTAGTGGAGAATAACCCTTGAGAATACCTGTCCACAGCCACTACCAATGAGAACTCAACAGCAAGTGCAGAAGTTGAGTTAAACAGGGACCAATCTGCACAACAGCTTAGTAAAAACTGCCTCCCAACTCTGCAAATGATGGAACGATAGAAAAATTCTACTGAAGATCATTTACATGACATGCAGCATCTCCTTTGTAGAAAGTAACTTTTTCCTGGCATCTCGAGGGATCTTGTCAAGCAATAGATTCAGTTTTTTTATTACCTAAGAAGAATGGTAAAAAGGGAGGAAGATGAAATACAAAGTAAGTTTTTAAAAATTTGAGTTGTTCTTATTTTGGGCCCTTGTAACATATTTCATACCACTTAACAAAGCAACAGGCTTAGGTAACTGCAAAACAAGAAAACCCAATGAGTTCTACATGACTTTAAATGGTATTTACCTTACTAAAACAACCTCAATTTCAATAAATCATATTCATTTTAATGGAAATAGGAGTTGTTCAATATTATTTCTTATTTACAGATTTAAATACAGAAAATCTTCCAAAGCCAGAGTTCTGCCTGCAGTTGATTGCTGAGCTAAAGTGTACCTTAAACTAGCATTAAAAAGCCTTTCCTTGGGGATGTAGCCTTTACAGAAGACTTCTTTGTAACTTTCCCTTTCTTTAGAGGGAAAATCCCCTGACAAGCTGAGGTTACGAAAATAAACAAGAGAAATTCAGAGTGTACTGGAAGGAATGCAAATTTCCTGCAAGTGACTAAAGAATTTACAACCAACAACCTTAATTGTGCTTCTAGCACTTGTAGAGCACATTTTTTCCTATGCTTTTATAGAGCCTCCTCATCAGCACTTTAATATCATTATTTTGTAATTAAAAAAAGACCCTAAACAAGCAAACAAAAAGTGGTGGGTGATCCAACCACCATAGGTCAGGAACCTGAAACAGCCCCAACAACAAAAAACATTCCCAGAGAAACATTATACAACCCTTCTGATCCTAGAGCACTATAATATTCTCTTTTTTGTAGCATCTGCACAGTTAAATAACTGTCTCCACAAAGACTATTAACACACTAACCAGGAAACTGCTGCTTAGAAAGAAGAGTGTTTACCTCCTGCTGAATATAAATATTAATTCTTGTATCAGTGATGAGGAAACACGTTCTCAGAACAAAGTTTTCTAGTATTTGCATTTTACCTAACAAACAGGAAAGAAAGAAATCAGAGAGTTGTTAAGAGTGTATTATGTTCCCTCATAAACATTTGGGAAAGGATTCATTTTCATTTAGAACTAAAATTCAGTGTGTCTGCCTTTTTATAAAGGACTAGAGATATGTAAAACAGAATTGTTACTTCATTTACAGTAACCATGCTTCTGTTCCTGTGCAATTCCCCTGGGTAGGAGATCATTCACTTCTAAATGTAATTGGTCAATCCTGTAACTCAGCTCTGAGATACAACCCAGGTGCTGGAATTTATCTCCCCAGGGCCAAGGAAATGAATCTTTCAGGGTGCCCATGACACCAAAGGCTCTGCAGGGACCTTCTCCCCAGTGCCACACTGCAAGGTCAGGGCAGGGTGCCATTCACAAGGACAAGAAGGAAGGATCACTGGGCTGTGCTGAGCTGGGACAGGACCTTAGAAACAACTTTTTTAGGAGTAACTCAGTTCATTTCCCATCTCTGAGACTTATTGTGCTTTTTTATTCCTGACAACAGCAGGTTACAAGGAAAACTGTCCATAGAAAAACCTCAAACTAAAGCTGACATCACAGGAATGAGAAAGGTGGTCCTTTGTCTCCTTCTGAGACATTTTAAACTCTCATTTCTGCTCTTGAAAGCTCACCTTCATGTCTGCTATCACACACAAGCTGCAATAAAAAAACCAAAACAAATCATTTGGATCAAGAAAATATTACTGCATAAAAAAATCAGGCAACATGTACCTGAAGGAAGTAATCAAAAAGCATTTAAGATTTTGAAATTGTTTAGTCCTTAACAAAGAATCCAAGAAATGATCTCCACTAGCAAGTGTGTTTTCCCAAAATTACATTACAGCTAAATTTACTGAGATTAATTTGCCACAGACAAAAATTTTTATGAAGAAAACTCACAGATCTTATAAACTGGGTTAGCATACCAATAATGGGTGTAATGAAAATTTGATCAAGATGAAAATTTTTTTGTTCATTGAGCATCTACTGTAACTGTTTTTTTAACTTTATTTCATGAGGCCAACCATGAATATAAATCAGTATGAATACAGCAAACTATTTAACCCAAATGATTTATAATCTATTTCAGAAGTCATTTTAATGTTAACTTTATGAAGATATTAAATAGAAATCTATTTAAAGTCCTTTTATTGCTAAACTAGTAACAATTACTTTGACAGATTTTATTATCAATATATTTTTACCAGCAACACAATGAAGAAATCTTCAGCCAGACTTGTCAGCATTTCATTCTTTTCATTTCCTCTGAGGATCAAAATTCCTTTTAACTTTTCAAACCAATTGACCATGTAAAGGGAAAACAAAGGTAAATCTATTTTAATATCCTGGAAAAGGACCATGGTTTGTATTATACTTAAGTAAAACTAAACAAACACTACAGTGATTAAAATAACAGCATCCCCACTCTGCTGAACCCATTATAGCCCCACACTGAAATTCTTCACTCAAGCTAAACAAAATTAGGTGATTTTAAGGACTTTTAACACAAAAACTGGAGATCTACTTTAAAACCTGCCACCACAGACAAAACAGCCAAAAATTGATAATGGCTGAATGAAAGAGTGTTGTTTGATGGTGTAAATACAAGCATAAAGTTATCGTCCTGGTTTTGTTTATTATTAAATTTTGTTTATTATTTCGGGCCCTTGTAATGTATTTCATACCACTGAGGAAAGCAACAGGCTTTAGTAACTGCAAAACAAGAAAAGACTGGTTCTACATGACTTGAAATGGTATTTATCTTACTAAAACAACCTCCATTTCAATAATTCACATTAATTTTAATGGGAACTGCAGTTTTTCAACAGTTGTTTCTTATTTGCAGGTTTATTATTGTTATTTTATTTATTATTTGTTTATTATTAAAGCAGATGAGAAGGCAATTGAGTAACTCTCATCTGACATTGCCATTAATTTTCTCCAGTGAAATCTCTAGTGAAAGCAGAAAGGAAGTGGTGTCTGTTGCTCAGTTTTTGCTGAGCTACAAATGATTAATGTATCTAACACGCAGGTTAAAATAACACCAAATAATCAGAATAGCATTAAAATCTATTGAAAGAGCAGGTACAAAATCACTGCTGTGGAAATTAACAAAAAACCACAACCAAACAAAAAGACCCACACAAAACAAACAAATAAACAAACACAACAACAAAAAAAAGAAAAAATTAAACTACACCAAGAAATTTTAATTCTTGAGTAAAAAGCAACATAATAAAGCACATGAAAATATATAATCTTGTTTCAATTGCTGTACACATATTTAAATTCACTATATATTGCATGATTTGCAAAACCCTCAATGGGATAGAGCAGCATCCCTTTATAAGAGGTGACTTGACAAAGAACATTTAAATATGAACAATCTTTGTTGCAGTTATGGGAAATTCTTAATTCTGCCCCATTTGAAGACCAAATCAAACACTGAGTTGCTCAGCACTGAGGCACTGCTCATGCTCATATATTTATTTAGAAGTTCACAGAAGTTTTATGGTTTTACTTATCCGTCCAACAAGACCATGTTTTATCATTGCTGGGAGCCCATCTTCTCCTGCTATGCTGATTTTTCTCCCACATTTCTGAAAAGCATTTAGTAAAGTAGAAATGCTTTTGACTTCTTGCTTGTCAAATGCCTGAAATTGAAATTACAACACAGGCTTTAGTGTGAAGTCCTACAAGAACCCATATTTAATTAACCAGATGCCTTTTTTGTTCTCAAAAGCCACCTTAACTGCAGCTTGAAGGAGAGATTTCATTAATAACATTTATTCTGGGTTCTTAAAGCAACTGCTGGTATCAACCAAGCCAAATGAAGAAAATCTTTCTCCACTCCTTCCAAAGATGGTGTAGATTATTTTGATGCAATGATTACATTACCCAACATAGAAGCTTGTCCAATTTGTTGACAAACTGTTTGCTGCAATTGTGAGAGACATTTTCACATTCTTCTGTGGCCAGAAATTGTTCTAAGGATTGGAAATCCTTTTTTCCTGCAGCTTCATCAATTAACTTCTCAATCTGAAAGCAATAATACCAAAGCAACTGTAGCACTGTATGCTTTACACTGATATAACTCATCTAACTAACACAGAATTGGTTCAAGTTTTACACAATCACTTGCTGCATTTGAAGCCAATATTCTGAATCACAAAACAATTAAGTGTAAAACCTTAAGTACAGAGCACCCTACCTAATACATTAAGCCTGCAAATATTTATGCACTGGGATTTTAATTATTTACATTAACTGGCTTTTGCTTCCTCATATTACAACTAAATTCCTACAGAAGTGTTTGTTGTATCAATGCCCCTCACTTGGTATATTTAGTAATTTACACTTCTGAATTACCTTACTTGTTTTGCCCCTTTCTTCTTTCTAAATTTATTTCAATTGCAACTGGATTTCAACATTTTGATTTTAAGCATCACTTCAGCTGATTAGCCTCTGCCCAATGCACATGATTTATTTTCATCAGCAGCAATTTGCAGTTCCTCTTGCTCTCCACCCAGCTTACTTTGCACTAAGCAATGTCAAAAGTCAGTTTCTTCCTACCACACTGCACTGCCACACTGAAGACTTTCCTTACAATTCAATGCTAGTAATTAAAACAATCAATACCCATATCCTGCTCCATCAGCACATACCTGCATCTCATTCCTGACTGGCATTTTTGCAATTCACCAACTCAGCTGCATAAAAGGGAACAATCAGCACACTTTAAAGAGGTTTTGCAAACACACTGCTAATCAGTCAAAATGCATTAGAAACTGCAAATTTTGTCAGTGTATAAATGCTATATAAATACTATTGAAGCACCTGGGGATGTAAGGAAACTTTCTTGCATGGATAAACAATTGCTTAAAGGAGAGGAAGGAATGATCAGTTTCATGGCTCGGGGCACACAGGGACCTGAGAGGACCCTCAGCAAGGAAAGAGCACAGAAGGTCAATACCAGGTGAATCAACAGCAAAACTCCATAAAAGCTTTGCCATTAAATGGTAAATTAAATCATTTAACACAAATATGATAAATGATGCAGGGGAAAAGACTTCGTGATTATATATACAGTGATAGGCTCCAAAGCGACTGTCACCACCTAAAAGCAAGGTCTGGGTACAGAGGTTTCTGAAAATATTGTTCTAGTACTCAAGGGCAGGCAAAATATTTGCTTTGCTGGACATTTAAGAAAAGCAACGAATCTGTTCATGCTTTGACTGAATTATTTAACACTAACTAAAGCATGTGCTGTCAACAACCTGCAGCTTTGGTCTCCCCATCTCAGACATTATATAAAACAAACAGTGATTAAAGATAGGGAATGACTTCCGCAGAACATCAACTGGGAACACAGCCTAGCTACTCAAGTACTCAATAATACAGAAATAACAAACACAAGGTGATTCCTAATTACTTCTTCCAGCACAAGAACACAACGGCCTCCGCTGAGGCCCGTGCTGGCATCTCACAGCTCTCCTGCCTCCGGATCGATCAGACAGCCCTGAGGAGGAAACAAAACTCCCTTTCCGGCCCAGGAACCGCCAGGCGCGGCCAGGCCAGGACCCGCCGGGGCTCCCGGGGGCTCCGCAGCCTCAGCGCTCCCCGCCCGCCCTCAGCCGCGCGCCCTCAGCGCGGGCCGGGCCGAACCGAGCGCCCGCCCTCAGCGCCCGCCAGCCAATCAATCAGCGC